>LOND01005916.1:22481-33440 GCA_014220965.1 Paragonimus kellicotti
TTATAGTTTTTTTCGGCGGATTAAAAGTGTGTTCAAGATTTCAGTGAAGCTTAAAACTGCTAGTTGTCGCTTTCACGAACGAAAGCAAAACGATGGATGTGCACAGGGCATTGCTGTATGTGCATTTTTCGGGCGCATGTTGAAGAAAGCTTGGTTCAGTGGACAAAAACAGCAAACTAACGTTACCGGTAATCAAGAACAGGCTTTCACACGATATATACATGTCAACGGTCCTAAACCTCTCTTAAACTAATTAGGCAGCATTTATTCGAAATGCTTTTGGTGTACATGCTATTTATGCATAAGGTATACAGATTTCCGATAGTTTTGAACAGTGGTGGTGTGTTCGTAGCTCGGGTTGATGGTTTTGGTATTGGTATGTTCGCCGAGCTTGGCATTTAGGTTGCAAACGTTTCATCACCAAACGAGGTGACATCATCAGTGCGTAAGTGTTTCAGCGTATAGTTTTTGAGCATGGTATACTGATTACTTGAGAAAAGTATACAGAACCATCTTCTATTGCAGTGGCTGCGAAGTAATCCTACCAGATAGAGAACGGTGGTTATAAAAAATACAGATTATATGCTGTTGAAAACAATTGTTGGCAGTCTTCCTTAACGAATATCTTTGTGATATCATCTTTTCCCAGCGCATTTTATTCTTCCCGTTGATACTTAAAAAATCGAATACGGAATAAAAACAGGAAAAAATCGCTTTTTCATTATCATTCTTTATAGAGGCAGTGAAAGAATGTAACTACTATAGACGTAGAAATTTCGCCAGTGAAGATCAGTTAGGCTTACTCTGAACAAGTGCCGAGTGACAAAAGGTATTAATATAATCTCGGATACAATATGACTACATTCACATCTATCATAAACATTATTAACAGTACACGTAGTACAAGGCAAATTGCAACATTTCTGACATTGTTTTTTGATGTTCGCTGTTATGATAGATTTCTAGAGCCAATAGTTATCACTTTTAAACGCCAGTTTGTCACTGTTGACCGGCCGTCACATAGAAAACGAGAGTTTCAGTCACACCATCCTCTTCAATACGCTTGTATTCTCTACCCTTGGCATGTTGACATTGTTATACTTGTTGATAAACTGCAAGGGTAAACGTTAGCCTACAGGATATACGGGATTGTGTCTAATCCTAGTTGCGGATTGTCTCTTGTATATAGACTTCGTGCTCTATGTTAAACATTTGTTAGATACCCTTTGTCGTTGTTGACGTGCCATCACCTAGAAACGGGATTTTCAAGCAGACCGCCTTATTTGATACCGTTGTTTCCTGTATCCCTGGCGTGATGACATTGCTATGCGTTTTGATAACTTGCAAGAGTTACCCGTTGACCTACAAGGTATTTGTGAGTGCGCCTATTTCTAATGGTAGATTGTATTCCGTGCACAGCCTTCGTGCTCCGTAAAAGAGACGCTTCGAACTAGGTTTATCTTATATTGCACTGGATAGAAGCTTCCGAAGTGTATAAACTGTCCTTTCCTCCTACCGCGTTACTTAATCCTTGAATAACTAGAACCTCCAGGAAGCCGAAGGAAGAAATCCTGCGTGGACAGGATAGTACGTGCACTCCGAAAGCTTCAGGCCAGTGCAATGAAAGATAAACCTAGTTCGAGCGTCTCTTTCACAGAGCACGAAGGCTATGCACGGAATACAATCTACCATTAGAAATAGGCGCACTCACAAATACCTTGTAGGTCAACGGGTAACTCTTGCAAGTTATCAAAACGCATAGCAATGTCATCACGCCAAGGATACAGGAAACAACGGTATCAAATAAGGCGGTCTGCTTGGAAAATCCCGTTTCTAGGTGATGGCACGTCAACAATGACAAAAAGTTGTCTAACAGTTGCTGCATTCAGATCGTATAACGCTGTGAAATTATCACTTTTTAGAAGACTAGATTTAACTGGGCTGCTGCAACGAAAACTTTGTAAATCTGTAGTTACTATGTATTTTTTCAGTTTCAATGCAACCAGGAACTAAATTCAGAAATGTTTTCCGTGGCTTTGGTAGAACCGATTGTTAGTCAGTTGTAAAAGTTGAATCGAAACAAATCATTTATATGAAAACATCTGCGTCAAATTCGCCTTATAGATAGAACAATAGAACTGATTGCGTGTCAGCTTACAAAAGTAATCATATCAGCATGTGTCGATTTTACAGCATTTCCGTTAAATGGGATGACGAATACATTGTTTTTCGAGCACAACGTTTGTACTGGAACAGCACGTTGTGCCTCGAAAATTCACTTTCTGAACAAACTTGTGACTGTTTAACCTCTATTGTACGAGCAAACAAAAGACAAATATAGTTGAAAAGATAACAAAGATTACATCAACGAAAATGAGCGACAAAAACTAAGGAAACGAGGTGTTCCGTTAAAAATTGACCAAACTGTACAAAAATGATTGCGAACGTTGAAACCAACGTAATGGTGTCTGCACACTAGCGATTCACTGCTTTCAATCAAGTTAATTCATCGAATATACACGTTTAAGTGATTCAGCGTGATATTTTTGTTATTCGCACATTTTCTTCCGAAATCATGGGGTATTTGTAATAATGAAAATGAACGCTATTGATTAGTTTTTAACAATCACATGTGTGAAAATTTTAGCAGAGTTCGTTTTCCTGTAACATTCTGGCAATTATGCTCTATTTAACAACGTGAATTTATCATTCTTATAGGAAGAATCGGTTTTGGTTATACACATTGTTTGTCAAAAAGATTATATATTACTGTCCAATATCAACTCGCACATGTTTGCGGAAACATGTCCGAAAGCATCTGTGCAAATGTTTTTTGCTTGATTGACTAAATGGAAGTGAACACATTGTGATGAATCAGCTAGGTCATTTCAATCGGAGTTTTATATGTTATTGCAACACGCGCGTTTGAAATATTTATCTAAATAGCACAATCTACAGTCAAAACGAATTAACAAACTGTTTTTATGTTTAATGTTTGTCACTGATTGATGAGTTGTCTAGGTCAAGTTTTACTGGAACTTCACATAGTAGGGAGGTGGATATTCTTGTCAACGAGATTACAACAACAAGAAAATCTGATCGAAAAGTTCACAGGAAAGTTACTTCATTTCTGAAACGAACAAATTAGATTCAGACGTTATGGAGAGATTACGATTTTCTATGGTTATCTTAATTATGACAATATTTGTGAATTATTATAAGATTATTGTAAGGTTAGAGCTGGGTTAGATGTAATGATGTTTGAACTGTTCCGAACTGTCGATGATGGCAAAATATTAATATTATATTACGTAGGGCTGGAACGCATCAGTTTGCGTAACCAAAACACGGCAATTATGCAGTGAAACCCTAGCTTCATTATGTTATAAGGCCAACGTAAGTTGCAACGCGTAACAGAGTTCTATATATTACTCAATGGTCTAAATAGTTTCGGGCGCACGAAACTGATTACAGTCTAAGATTTCGTTGAACTGGAATCTCAAACAGAAGGTACATCTTCAACCCCAGTCTCTGCTTAGAAACTAAGCTTCTCATGGTTAAACGGCGGAATTCATAGGTCGTACAACAAGGCATATCACCAAAAAGTTGAACGGCAATCACCCGGTAGGATGAAGTTAAAAGCAATGCCCTAGTGGTTATAATTGAGAAATCAATATGACGATCGCTCATTACATCGTAAGTGAGGTTTAATTAGATTGGCCAAATTTAGTCCAAAGTCATAAATTAGCCACAATTGAATTGTTTGACAACTGCGTACGTACGCCCGTTTTGTGGTACGAAACAAAATTTGTACACAGGTTGTGAAGGCCATAATTGCGAGTGATTCGTCCATATCGAACACATGTTCACACCATTAAGTTCATTCACATGATACTTACGCTGAATTCGGTCAACTTTGCAACGCCTGATTGATTTCCTGACTAATTCCTCTACCTTCATGTAGTAGTCAGGCATGTGAACCGCACCAATTTGCAGAGTTATGCTGAAACGGACTTCGATCCTCCCAAGATCAGTGCTGTCATTCAGGCCGAAGAGAAACAGCCGAAAAAAAAGTGGCTAGGCTCGTTGTTTTGTATGTCGCACTATTGACTGCCTAGGGTTGCTTGGGTAGCAGGATATGAACCTATGAGGATGAAGCAAAACTGCTGTCCTCCGGAGTGAAAGAAATAGGTCGCAAAAGATAGCCTTAAACAAAGAGCACTCCGATCGTTCAACGGTTGACCGGAACCACCGGCGTATTGTCCAATACGTTCAAAAACCGCCCCGTACGATCAAAAATCTGAGGTAACTTCGATACGTCCAATGGCGACAGCAATGCTCAGAATCAGACATTAAGGTCAACATTAGATTTAACAATGTGCTAGTCAGCACTTCAATGGCAGTGAGCCAAACACTTGAGTCACTGGGCTCCAGATAGGGTCCCCCAAGTAAACCATATGTACTGTTGTCCTGCAGACTAAAAGTTTCAGTTAGGGACTAGAGATAGGATCCCTAAAGTCAACTTCTTTCCGCGGTGTAAACGATCGGGAAGTGTCAGAAGTTATCGCTCTCCCGAGAGTAACACCATTGATCAACAACAGTTTTATCCTTCTATTTTTAACCCTCAAATTTCCGAGGTGCTTTGTGTCATCGGTGCAAATAATCGCTTCCGAAGAGACGAAAGTCAACTGCTAAACAGTAATGCCCTTAATGTCTGCTCTTAGTGACAAGTTGGTCATCGAGCAGTTGTGGGAAATGTGCTCTAAATCCTGCTGCTTGATATGTGTGTATGTCGCTAGTATGTCTTGTATCACATCTTACATATCTTTCTTCTCAGTTTAGATCTTGTCATTGTAGTCTCTCTCTGTTTATTTTCCGAGAGATAAGGGTTTCCTTTTCCTGCTAGCCATTCAATTGGCTAACCAGCATTGGCCGGCTGGACACAAAGGCCTCACTCACACACCTACTGGTCTTATTCCTTCGGGTTTACACCGGATATGTGGTGTGTGAGTGGAACCACAAGTGGTGCAGCGCAAGCCACTTGGGGTGATGGTTTGAAGCGCAGGCGTCCTCTGGCTCTGCGTCATCTGGTGACAGTGCTAATTCCGTTTCGTTGCTGCAAACAGTGGTCCATTCACGGGGTCAAGTGAGTATCGAATTCTATACACACAGCGTATGATCTTGGAGTTTACCCATTGGAGATAACTGTCGGTCCCAATCGCTTTATACTCAAAGCGTGCTCTATAGTGATCACACCGAAGACCAAACCCGGCGACATCAGGCTTGTTAGAAGAAACCAACTGAAGTTTTCCAGAGCAGGGCAAACTGTTTTTCTTAGTCTAGATCTCGGTGAAATCTCGCTTACCACGTCACTGATTCATTATACTCCGTTTTAAAGTCTCGTGGGATCGCTCAGAGCAGTAATGAGGATGTGTGTTATTACCTATGAGATAGTTGTTCCAATTTGTACCGAAATGATCATGGTTTTTGTCATCTACCTATCTGCCCTGCACCGGTCAGCAGCCGCACTCAAACACGTTCATCTTACGCTTCATTGGTACTAGGAACAGTACGTGAATGGGTGCAACTGTTGATCGTGGTGAAGACTTGCTCTAGAGTGAGAAGCGGAGGTTGGAAGTCATGTTCGTGCGTCGGACGCAACGAACTGAAAAATGGAAAACCCCTTTTTAGAAATAAACGACTGCTGCATCCTTCCCGCTTTCATGGTGTCCATGTTTTGAGCGAAGCATTTCACCGAAGAAAGAAGTATTTTCTTACATAGAGACCTCCGTGTGCTTCTCAGTCATAGATGCAGTTCGATTACGTAGCATTCAGTTGCATATGGCGTCACACTATTAAACAATGTCGTGCATTTTTCAGCAAGCACCTGGACTCGGATCATACTGCTGTGCATGCCGGTTGTGTTGTGTCATTTCCCCAGAGCGCATATACTTGTACATGCAAGACACCTAACTACCTTCTGAATGAGAAGAGTGGGAATAACATAATAGTGGACAAATTGCCCAATTCGAATCAGGTAACGGAACCTAACAAACACTATAAACAAATCGGAACTGTGATGATAATCTACTTTGAAGGGATATTTTCCAAAAGAATTTCCGTCACATCAGCAACCCTTATGAACAAACCGCTCGATTTCACCTGGTTCTGAATATGATGACGACCATCGAGAACTTAAACGCAAGCTGACTAAAAGCTTGCATGAAAGACCGTGAGCACTACTTGGTCGAACAGTCGAAAGAGATGGGAAGGGTCTTCGTATCTGGGAGTTGAAAAAGCTATTATTCATGATTCGTGGGCTGTACTGGCCGTCGAATCGGTGAAATGAGACCATATGTGAAAAAGATGATTCACTTGCCACCAGTTAATTGCGTCGACTTGACAGATGGACCGGAACATTTTGCAGAACTGTTCAACTGCATTCAACCAGGCCGTGTGGATAACGGGATCCGAGTGGTTAGTAGCTGCCTTCCGAATGGCCCTCCCTTGGAAGCAAAAGGCGTCCTGAAGCTTAATCAACTGGATCGTTGCAGGACTGCTGGAGCAGATCTCTCCTCTACATCCCTTTTAAAGATGGCCCAGAAAGGTTGATGCTAGAGCTGACAAAACGTCTCCAGACGGTTTGGGAGACTGGAGAGGAGCCTCAGGACTGGTGCATGCCAACAATGATTCCCGTCTTCATGAAGGGGACCCAAAGTCTATATGAATACCTCAGTCATCATCAACATCATCTAGTGTCACCAGTTAATTAAGCCCAGGAATAGCTCAGGAAGAGGCATAAATGCAGTCCAATCGTTGGATGCATTGATCGCACTTTTACCTTCTCACGTTTCTTGGAGTATCGGCAATGTTATTGGCAGCTGAAGGCTGTAGTCTTTTTAGACATAAAACTGCATTCAGTTCGATTGCACATGAAGCAATCTGAAACTTGTACCTTGCAGGGTGAACAGAGAATTACGTAAATCTATGTGAATATCCTGTATTTGTCCAGTCTGCCAAGGCAGGCGTGTGATCAATTTATGGACAACGTCTGGCGGGATAGTTTCATCATTTTCTAGTGTGATATTCGTCAGGGTTTCCGATTTCCCACTTCCCTTGTCCAATTTGTCATGGAACATTACCGAGAAGTGCACTTGAACGGCTTGATGTTCAGTTTCTTTCTTCCGCCAGTATGACGGGTTTAAAACAAGCAGATATTCTCTTAATCACATTCTCTGTCGAAGACCTGAGACAAGCCGAACCGTGTGAAATGACCAGTGCTGGTTTGTTATGAATCAGCTACGCACCTTCACAGTGGCGAATCAATTTCCACGTCTCTACTTTCTTATTAAGGCCAAGGATTAATCGCTTGAAATTGTAAATTACTATTCAACATGATTTAGGTAGCACTATCGGTTCGTCAACTTGTATATTGCTGATGAGTGAGATATCAATCAGGATAAGCAAAGGCAAGAGTTGCCTTCGCTAACCCTGCGTCATCTGTGGCGTCGAAAAGACGTACGGTTTTCACTGAAAGGAAGAATGTATGATGTACGTTCTGTTTTGCTCTATGGTTCGGAGACGTGGCCTGTTCGCAAGGAAGATATCAACAAGCTTGCTGTATTTGACCATCGTTGTCTCCGCCAGTTAGCCCACATTAAGTGGACTGATCGCGTGAGCAATACGGCAGTTCGCCGGCGCGTATTCCGGAACGCTCGGGATGCGCGATCGATCGGTCAACTACTCACGTTGCACAGCCTGCGATGGTTAGGTCACGTACTCCGCATGCCAGCTGAGCGTTTACCGTACCGGGCATTATATACTGAGACCACCAACAGTTGGGTGAAACCACGTGGTGGTCAAGCGACAACGTGGTCACGAAATATGAGAACCCTGACTGCTCCACTGAGTAAAGTGGGTAGGTGTCGCCTGCCTGGATTGGGGCATCGCGATTACACAAATCGCTTATTAGAAATGTTTTCCGACATGGCGGTGTATCGCAGTCAATGGCAAACCTGTATCCGTATCATATCTATTTTTACAACGTTGTCTATTTATGAAAAGATTATTTTTTACTCAGGCCTTCTTCTTTTAGGATACTTAACGTCACTCTTTAGGTGGGAGGCGGCCCGAGCCACAATACCTTCTGGTAAGGCGCAAGTTTGTTATATGGAAGATGTTTACTGCTGAACTGTCAGCATGCGTTGTTCTGAATCCCGGGTCAGCTGTGGCAGGGATCTCGACAGTGCTGCCAGCAGTCGCATGGCATAAAAATGTGTCGCCCTCTGGTCGAAGCTTGGACGCCCTTGAATTGCCGCATTGCCTCCTGGCTGTCAGCGAGGCTGCCGAACCCGAGGACCAGCACCACCTTGGCGATGGCCTACCAAAACCTCATAGGGCCGTTCGCTCCGAATCCAGCGTTGCTTCCACTATGCCCTTGAGCAGCACCCACAGGGCTGTCAGCCCCGTCCAGTCGGCCTTGACGCAGATCGTCTCCGCCAGGCCCGCGAAGCCCTTTAAGAAACTCCGGACATCCCAATTCTCAAGCAGCTGTGGCCATGGGAACTTTCCCAAATCATGGTCATGGTATCCATTGTTGTGAGCCAAGGAAGGCTGGTAGCGCAAGGGTTATTTATTAAAAACCAACACATGGGTTATGCGTTTAAACATGACTGTACGTTCCTACGACGAACGGTGAGTGATGCACGTATAACCGAAGGCGCTAAATATCAAAACCAAGTTGAGTCGCTAGAAACGTGGTAATATTGACATAAACAGTATAATCATTTACAAGAAGCAAATCTTAATTCTTCTGCGTTCGCGGGATAGGGTACAATGGTTGGCCACAGTAGGCCGTCAAGGGTCCAAAAGGCGCAAATGCAAGCACAGGCGACCGACAGGACAATGACGAACCGACGAATGGCCGTATTCACAGGGGTGGGGAGGGTGAGACTGACAGACAACAATGGGTGTGTGGGCAGGTGAGTGAGGTTCAATGACTGAGGGAGGCAGGATGGAGAAATTAGTACTTTTAGACGCGGGTTGTGAGAATAACAGTATAAACTGGACTCATCACCCACAATTGGTCGCAGCTGTCGCATTCCCCAGTAGAGGTTATTACCAAGGTCGGGCCAGGCCTCCTTCTTGTTCGATAAAGATAGGAGCCACTAAACTCGAGTTTCGCTCTCATTTGAGCTCGTCAGTAGTGCATATCCTTGCCACTGCCGGGACTTGAACTCCGGCCATTCTATTCATGAGGCAACCGTGTTTACCACTGCGCCATTGACCTCACATTAGGCACGACCGAATTATCATATGTGAACGCTCAACCACTTTCGCTTGTGAGTAATGATCAGGTTGCCCGATCGTCTCGAGAGGAGACACAGTTACTGTCTGTTAACAATAACAGACGTCTAGTTAGTTGGGGTCACGGGGAAGAGTGCGACAGGGTCAATCGAAGGGAAGTTTGACCTCCAAAAATGTCCTACAAGGACAACAAGCCAAAACTCATCTGCATACGGCACTGGTGCCAAAACGTCACGGTTGTCACCGACGCTGAATGCTCAGTTCCTGTAAGCACGGAGAGCCATTTCATGCCAAGCTGCACTCAAATGTTTCATCTTGTATCTTTCCCGCAGCCACTTCAGAGACATAATCCATGCCTCTGTCTCACTACATAAAAGTGACGGAATGAGTAGCATAGGGCGACCGCTCGTCTTCACTACTGCTGGTACGCCCTGGGCTCATCAAACGTGATTGAATTATCGTATGCAAATGTCCAGCCACATTCACTTACGACTAACGCTCAGATTACTCGTGTACTGCAACGGAAGGCACAGTGACTCGTTTGTTAACGAAAATCGACTTCCCCACGGATAGGACTTCTCTTAAAATTAAAATCACAGATAACATCTATTGTTAAGAGCTATCCTGATCACTTGTATTTAAAAGAGGAATTTCGCGTGATAATAATTGACGACCATCGACTACTGATCGCGAGTTCCACATTCCTGTGTGAGCTTTCTGTCGGCCCGGCATTTTATCTATAACGTACTACATTTAGAACAAACATTCCTTATGGACTGGTAAGTTGTTTGGCCGGTTAGATAAGTTAGAAGAAACCCAGTTGCGAAAATATCGTTCAAGCGGTCAGTCAGCCGGATCATTTGGTGGATTCCATATGACACAGTTGGTTGGGTGGGTAACTAGGTCCAAATGTGAAATTTCTGAGCTTCCGGCGTGGTTTCGTAGCTCAGCTGGTAGAGCATTTGCCGCGTTTGGGCATGTTGTTTCTGTCGCTGGTTCGAATCCAGCCGAAGTCCAGATTTTTCCCAGTTGGGTCCCTTCTAACTTCATCATGGACTGTTGTCAGCGTAGGTGCATATGAATCTTTTCTACACAAGATAAATATTTTTCCCGTACGTTCCATCTTTACTTATTTTTGAATCCTCTCAATAGAGAGGAACATGTGTATGGTGCTCATCTTTGGTGCCGTAACCATGTAATAGCCGAAGACTCTATACGGCCGTTCATACGAACTGTAGTAATCAAGTGTCTTCAGCCAGAACATAATGTTCCTACAGACACAACATGAATCTGGGAAAGTACGGAATGTATCAGTTTCATCGACTTGAAACCGTCTCTCACAACTTTAAGTTCTAGTAAATGACTGTTTTTACTAATAAATGTATCCGTCAGGATGATTGCTTGTATTTAGCAAACTTTTAGATGTTAAATAAATTATTTTGCAATCATTTTTTCTTGGTTTCCATCCTTTTTATGCCTGATAAAGTTTGCAGTGGATAAAACTTCCGCCGTAACAAAAACTCTAAACATGAACGAAGCTTGTTCTATAGGATTTGCCAATTTGAGCACACACACTACATCCGAAGCTATCCATTAAGTCAGTTACTAGGGTCAAATAATATCAAATACGAACGACTGAGGCTAAGATGCAGG
>LOND01005917.1:0-26041 GCA_014220965.1 Paragonimus kellicotti
AAGAAGAAGAAGAAGAAGAACGGGACGGACCTATTTACTAAAAACATTTGGTTACTTCTGTATTCAAACATTCAACCTTGGGGTGCCTTCACCTTGGCAGACAAACAACCGAGCTGTAAGTGAAAGTAAGGCGTCATCAGCAAGACAGCTTCCTTACGGCTTTCACTGCCCCGCGTCATTAAGTGCACTCACTTCACAGACAACTCGGCCAAACAACAACATTCACGCCACTGAGCTCGATTAGCCGCCATCTCACCTAACGTCTCAAGCCACCGACTCTGTGAGTCGCGAGGGCCCCAGCCCGGGAGACGAACCCGACCTACAGTGGCCAACCCCTTCGTGAACGATTTCATTTGTCTACGCCAGGTCATCATCTGTCCACCTCGCACCTTACGCCAGTCGGCGCAGCGTCGGCAAAGAGTGTTCGGTGTGGCAGACGACTAGCTGGCATCCTTAGTACATGGCCTAACCATCTAAGTCTGTGTAAATGTAAGGGCTGAACAGAGGGACTCAATTGATAATCAATATCAAATATCCACTTCCTAACCTCTTCGTTGCTCACTACTCGCTGGTGCCACCCGATACGAGCGATTGAACGCAGACATCGGTGGTCAAATACCTGAAGACGGTTCACGTCCTCTACCCTGAGTGGCCAAGTTTCGGTGTCGCAAAGTAATGCAGCCCTCATTGTTGCTTTATGTACGTTACCGATAAGCTTCAGAGAAATACCTCTCTGTCGCCAGAGGTGTCCTAGATTAGCGAACACCGCCCTAGCCTTAGAGAATACGCGCTTCTATTTCATTCCCTACACCTCCGCGCCGCCACTGATGCAGCTTCCCAGGTATACAAACCGGTCAACAACCTCCATAACCTAAATACTCAGCGTTGAATCTACGTAATCGCAGCAATCATGCAGAATCACTTTGTACTTTGAGACTGCGGAGCGCATTCCAAAGCTATGTACCGATTAGTGTCAAACGGGGCCGTGTACGCTGCTTGACAACTAGAGGAAATATAATCTGTACGGAAATTACAATAGAATTGGAGCTAAGCATGTGAAAAGATCTTTTCTTGTAATGTCTATACTGAGAGGTTTATTACCAGAAACAACCGAGAGATCAATGCAAGCCCAAAACAAGCACAGCTGATAAGAAAACGATCTATATAACCTTGTCGTCCAAAGGGGACGCAGCAGCCGAGCTGATAACGCGCCAACTAACTGATGCGATCGGCAGTATCCTACTATGCTGCAAGTCCTGTCGTAATGTTCCACTCAAAACGGACGGTATCACTTAATAATATGCCTAACAATTCTGCTTCATTTTCGATCTACTTATGACTGTTCCAGTGGTTCAGCATATATTGGTCGCATCACTAGGCGTTTATGGGAAAGAATTCGTGAACATTGGTAGGCGTTGCTACGCTCCGGAATAACAAAGAACATTAACTTATCCACTCTGGTCCGTCCGGTTGACTGTGACCGACACAGAGACGGAGAGGGCGTTTCGCGTCGTCTACCATGTCCAACCACCGCATCACGAAAGACTAAGTGGCGCATCCTGTCTATAGCCGAGGCGGTCGCAATCCGATTACGTCAACCGGATTTGTGTGTTCAAAAACAGTTCGTTCACACCTTGGGATTACCATGGCCAAACACGTACACTCAACCCACGCGACAATTTGATCCCGTCTCCCCAACTCACCCCAATTAACACTGACTTCCTAAAACCTATCTCTCTTGTGAGCATAACCACAACGAAGTCGTGTTTGTGTTTGACTCAGTCGCCTTGTTTGCGTATTATTTTCGATTAATGAATTCCCCTAATGTTACTTGATTTGATACATAATTGTACCAGTCTAAAATGAGAATTTATCGAAAAAAATGTTCTACGTAACTTCTTCCGACTATCAACTTGGAGTTCCAGGAAGCAGATGTCTACCTGGCTCTCTATCTGGCATGAATGACTCTGTCGATGTGATCGTCACACCGTCCAGTTTAGACCGATAGGATATCGAAATGTGCAAGCCGTCTCACCGCGTCCATGTCCAATCTCGTTGTAAGCAGAGTGCTATACGGAAAGAGTTATGGAGTTCACAGCTCACTTCGTACGTTCTGAGGACGCAGGCAGTCCACTCAGAATGATCGATGCATTCCGAATGACGTAGAAATGGAAACAAACCGACAGTCCGAGGATCTATCTGGGAATACGGATCTGGTTTAGTAGATTTGTTCAGTCAAGGAGATCAAGACCAACTGGTTTATTGGGACGCGTGCTTCCTGTTGTCAGAGACTGATGAAGTCCAGCCAAGATGTCCGACACACCTTTGTATCTGCTGTGGTTGATGAATCTGATCATAAGCCTTCTTCGAAACTTCTTTACCCTTGGAGGAATGTGAAGACATCCATTTGCTAAGCGGATGGCACGCTGTACGGCGGCCCACGTACCTTGTTGAGGCGTCTGACACTCTTCCGCGGTAGGATAATAAAAGACATCGTAGTATCGTGATCTTTAACGAGAGACCAGTGGTGTTAATTATAAATCCACCGAGCTCTGGTAGTTTTACCGCTCGTTATCGAATAATCCTCAGTTACGCTTCAAATGGGAAGGAACTCGCCAAACCGCAATGTACGAACACGCTCCGGGGTATTCGGATAACTAATCCGGTTAGTCTCGTACCTGAGATCGATTGAAAACAGACTGATTCGTAGTTGTAATCAATATTAATCTACAAGTGTGCAGATCTAACCTGATGCCTTACAGACAACCCAAAATGTCCTCCATCCACTAGAGGCTTCAGTACATCTGTTTCCTACGGTCAATACATATGTCAAGCGTAAGGCATTAATTACAAAAGTAGGAAGGACCATCATCCATACTCGTCCTTGATAGTAAACCGTTGGAGGCAGTCGAGAAGCATATCTAATTAGGAGTCGTGTCAGAGCTAGTGAAAGCCCGATAACATCGCCAATCGTGCAGCTAATGATAAGATATCGTGCATCAACTTACGACTTCTAAGGCGCCGACGTGATCTGTCCTTCTATGAAGGACCGAATGGACAATTTCACTGCACGTGCAGTCATTCACAAAGCAATGGAAAATGGCCAATCCGCAAGCAGGACTCTCAACAACTCCGAAACACTAGCTGCATACACCGGGAACGTCGTAGTATTAACTATGACAGGGTTCATCAGTCTCTGAGATACGCCGATTCTGTCAACTAATCGGGGAATCTGCTTGAAGCACTACGATAAAGACAACAGATATAAAAGGAACGGAGAGGCAATCCAATTTTCACAGAAATAGACAAGCAAGATAAACAGATTGGAAAGAAAAAAAATCCAACAATGAACACAGAATGATAGGTATTCCACAAGAATGCAGGCATAACGAATGAAGGCTTACCTTATTTTTTACAGAAGCGACTGCGCTTGGAATTTCAGAACATTTAGTGGCTCGTGCCGTTTTGTAATCAGCTGGAACAGTCCAGAGCAACAATTCTGAATTGCGAGGAGGCAGATTCAAAACACCCATCTGCTGACATTCAGTATTATTAAATATAAAGTTAGATGGGTCAGCATTCGGCATGGAACACCAAACAAAGAGATGATTGGACTGTTGAAGTAAAATCACATACTCACACGGACGAAACATATAATTATAGGCGGCCACACTGCAGCATAAATTACCAAAACCAATATCAGATAATGGGCACGATTCTACGCAGAATGATCAATTGCGGTAGAGTTGAGTTTTTGGATTACCAATCCCATAACTGCTCAATCACATGGTGAAAGGACAACCGGATTAGCATGTATAGCGGCCNACACCTGGTTTTAAAGCTGAAAAGTCAACTTTACCAATGACTACCTTAATGTAAGCCACGACAGTTCGCGTTCGTTCGTAAATATATTTCGTTTGGAATAAACAAAGAAGAGCAATTATGAGCACTTCGCTAAGTTCGAAGCTGGGATGTTTCGTCCGTATTTTTCCGGGCCCCCAACGTGGTATGCTTTCCGTGATTCAGAATGAAACGACATCTGATTTTCCCTTTTGCAGTCTTGCGTTCCTTCTGATCAAAAGAACGAAAAGTATTGGAACCGTCGAATAAAAAATAACGCCTCCGCCAAACGCTCACGTGACGCACGGCGCATGATGGAAAAGCAGGCTTACCTGAGAGCTTCCATTTTGGAACGTGAAAATGAACAGCTAAAGTGAGCATACATCTCTCAGCTGTAGGTGTCAGCCAATCTCTTTTCAGATTAAAGATGCAACGTTATCCAGTTTAATTTTTATTCCATATCGATCACAACCTTTACACTCTAGTTTACATTATGATCTCAAACGAGTTAATGTTTTAAAGCTTCAAACTCCCCCTTTACCTATCCAGCCGGTAGTGTAGACCGAATAGTGAGCTGGGACCAACTGTTCATAATGTTCTTTGGTAGGGTTAAACAACTCTGATTAAATCATGCGTTCTACTCCATTGATGCCATTGTTCTTCTCAACCAGCGATTATCGCCAGTCGTGCAAAAAAGTATAGCAGTTCTAACTGTATTGCCTCACTTCACGATGCGTAAACTCCGTCCCATGTGTGTTAGGCAAATCAAGCTTAACAACGAAATCACCAGTTGTTTCTGTAAATTCACTGCTCATGTGACAGGTTCTTTATGACCGTTTGCAAAGTCGTGTAAGATAACCTCACAAACGCTCTGCACTTCTTGTGTCTGGCGTACTTGCCAACCATTAAGGAGTTGAGGGATAAGGCTGTTAACACAGGTCAGGCGAACATAAGACCGTGGAACCCAGAGGCCACCCGTGCGCTGTTCACCGTAGACTTGCGGGTTAGGCCCCAAGCTTACCGTTAAGCGAAATAGTAGCCTTCATGACAATATTTTAAACCAGTTCTGAAGTGTTTCAACTCCCTACTGACTGTCTGTTAACCACTTTTACACTGTACAGAAATTGTTAGGTTTCGTCTCCCGTGCAACGAATTTCGGTGGCTAGACAACATAGCAGTCGTGAGCATACCCAACGCAGTAGTAATTGCCGTGTTAATTTGAACAACCTATCTCTTCAATCGCGAGAAAATTGTAGCCTTACAAATAAAATGTCAACGATGGGTTTCTCACTTAAAAAAACATGGGAGAAAAACCATTCCACACATTCAAGCCTCCTAGAATTCTTCAAATGGTGACACGGGAACAGTTTGCCAAAATCCGATTTCTTGACTAGACGCAATTTCAGTTGAATTTTTCGAACTTTTCGTGTACAAACTGCTACTTTGGACAGAACGGTACAGGAACTTTACTGGTTTCACTCCTGTTGTATATAAAAAGTAAGCAGCGGGTAGATTGTTTTACAGGGCATCAACGTTAGGTACAGATAAATACCTCTGGATCCGGCAAACAGTGTTGCAGGATGCTCTTCGTGCGATATTTTCATCCGAAAAATGTTGCTAACTTATGTCCTCGAAATTTTAAATTTCAGGGGAGTGTAAAAATGGTGTTTACATCAAAACTTTCCTAAGAGGTGATATTTTGCTGCTCACATTTTGTAAGATGATTAGAATAACATCGAAACTGGTGACTCGGGCGCCGAAACGTGTTTTACTCATACTGACGACCTTGTTGCCTCGACATCAAGTCAGCCGACAAACCTCTATGTTCTACCAGTGTATCTGGTAATTTTCTGGTAGTTCTTGAAACGTTTATATTCTCCGAACACAAGGAACGTAAGAGGTCAGAGTAAAGAAGGATGCCGCAAAAGTGTTGAAAGACGCGTTTGATCACATGCAGGAGAGTGGAACTGAACGAGGACAAGAAATCGCTTCGTCCGCTTCAAATCACTAATCAATCACAAAAAATCGACATTTACTATGACGCCACATATCTACCATTAACAACTTCTGACGTCTGTCGATGTTTTGCTTATCAAACGTCTATAACCGTCTCAATGACAATTGTACATCTTTGCTTACAGTGGATATAACTATGAGTAGCATGTGTGGCCCAAGTCGGTCGGTTTTATCATACTTTTCATCAAATTTTGTTAATTTTAGGTTTACGCGTTCTGCGCACTTCCAACTGACAAGAACTAGTAATGCAGGTGCGACACCTAGATCAGAAACGACACTGATGTCATGTGTAGGAAACGTTTACGAACATCCAGTGTAATCGCAAGTGAAAACGTAAGGCGACAGGCTGGAGAATCGTTTGAACTAGTGGTAAACGATGATTTTCGTCCATATTTGTGTGTAGATGGATGGGTAGCAAAGGCTAACTGGATATACATGTCATCTACTAGGTCAATGGATCAAAATTTCTTATCAGGCGGGACAAAATGGCAAAAGGCAACTTCAGTTTTTCTAACTGAGGGTAGGCTTTATACAGCAGCTTAGTTCTCGCCCCCCCCCCCCCGGATCCCCATTTCGGGTGATTACCGTGCAGGTCCCACAATAGATATGGTTAATCATAGTAACACTGTGCCGGTAAGTCCCATCTCTTACCATCCAGCCTCAGGCCTCCCTCATCCCTTGCTTAGACCTAGAATGCGAATTAATATAGGTGTTTTCAATGTCCGCACTGCAAACGAGATTGACCAACAGGAGGCCATTCTCGTGTGAGCGCTAGACCCGTTGAGTATTGATAACTGCTGTATTCGGAGACTAGAATCCAGAACAGTAGTCAACGTATGGAACTAACAGCACTCGCACTTGTCTACCCGATACTGGTTATACACTTCGGGTGACTCCACAGCCGCCGTTACAGGTCAGGCTGGGGTAGGTATAGTCCTCAGCACGACGGCCGCAGCCGCATTAGTAGATTGGATTCCTGTTAACAGTAGACTTTGTGCCGTCCGCTTGGCAGACGAAAATGCTAATACGAGCTGGACACAGGTCTCACAGGCCATCCGTGAAGCAAGTAATGTAGCATACGAAACGGTGGTTCGTGGACTGAACAAACATTGGATCTCGGAGAAATCCCTGGAGTTGTTAGATGCCAGACGGAACATTCCTGCTGGCAGTTCATATAACAAGTTTAAGAGAGATATCCGTAAAAAACTGAGGCGTAGCCTAATTACCGATCATGAGGTTGGACTAGTGAACAACGGATGTGGACAACGGATGAACACCGTTAACCCTTTAATGTGACGAATTAACAGGTATATTTTGCGTAGTATGCTGACGTTCGGTACTTCAAAACAGCAAATTACGAGATAGGCAAAACGGTGAACCAAAAAACTGTTAGTTCAGCAACTTCGTGTATCACTTTTCGTGGTCCCAAAAAACTGGCGAATTATGTCAGGTGGTGAATTAATCGGAAGTCGCTGTGTATGTTAACATCTGTGTTTTGTTCGAAGCTGTTTCTTTTTCTACACGACACAGAATTTCGATGGCAAGGTGGACCTTTGGTTCTAATTCTCTTTGTATGCGATGATAAACGCATCGAACTTCGATAATCGATTGTAGGCAGATGATGGTTTGCTTTTCTACTTTGGATATCATACGAAACTGGATAAACTACGAAGGGAAGGTAATTCCATGCTTGAGCTGTCCAGAGAGAAGAGAGGTAAGACTTGATGTACGTCATCCCGTCTAAACGATTTAGTCGATATGTCGATGCGTTGAGCGGTTAAGTTTATCGGAAAAGCGAAAGAAGATAACTCGTCGCCTGAAAATGCGATAGATAAGAGAGATAACGTTTCTGAGGTGAGATGAGGAATTAAAATAAGAAGTTATGGGTTGAACGTCAACCACTCGCACAGTATTGTTCTGAACACAATTGGTGACTCCTACCCCATGTATACCAACAACGCCGCGTGGATAGGACGTTCAAGGTTTATTACTCGTTAACTTTTGATAGAATGCTTTCGAAGTAAAATTCACTTTTCGTGGTACATGAGTGCTCAGTATTCTGCTGTGAATGTGTTCATGAGTTGTGGAAGAAAGATGTGTTGTGGAGGTTTTGTCAGCCGAGTGCAGAGAAAACTTATGACTAACCTTTCGGGGAATAGGTAGTGAAGGGTGCCCGAAGAAAAATATGCCTGAATGGGATTAGAAGGGATGAAAATTATAAGATTCAAAGATCAATCCGTAATTTGCACCACATCGGCGTTTCTAACTGTGCTGGCCATGATTTTTGCATAAACGATAAGGTTCGTTCATCTGGACAGTCTTTGTAGGTCGACCGTTTTCCGATTGTTTTAGTGGACCATATGCTTCAGCTGGTTGGTCTTGTAAAAGCCAGATTCAGGTGTCAAACTTCTCTGTTTTTTTAATGGTATCTCCGTATATTGCTGCTCGCTGCGACTTCGACAATGTCAAACGAGTGCTTTCTACACAAAGTTGATCGCTTTACTATGGTCGACACTTAAGTCTGACATTGATATATTAACCGGGTAGATTAATGCTGAACTGGGCCGTTTGAGCCATGGTGAATCACGTTGAGGTGATCAGTTTGGGCCGATATCCCACCGCTAAGACAACCGTGAGTGATTGTGCGGAGCACAGGATTGTTTTTCCAGTCGGTACTCATTTCAAGTCTAGGCTGTTTCAGTTTATCTTCCTCGCCTGATCCTAGGTAGATAACTTACCTGTTGCAGATGGCTTTGCTTCACCCAAGATTGTGAATTTTATTGGAACACATGCGTACACTCAAACCACGCATACGTATACCCTCGATTCATTCATCCTTTTGCTTGACAACATTCCAATTTTTCACCGACACTTACACTTGAGAAGTTGATTTAACCTGCCATTTGTCAAGCCTTATGAGCCAACCGAACGTGCGAACCTCCTCATCCGATCTTTGTTGGCGTGGTTTAAACAACGTTTGACCAGTTTTTTTCACGTGAATCACTAGTTGTTAACGTAATGAGTGACAGACAGAGCCATTCTTGTATCCTGTCGGGAACAGCAACATTCGAGCTTTTGAACAAGATGAAGGGTGACGTACAAGATAAGCCACACCGATTGCTGAATTGCCTAAATTTGGCTTCACGCGGACACTATCATTTGCGAGCGCAAACGTGACTGGTTGTCGTAACTTAATGTTGAATGAGGTGGAAATCGATAGAATAATCGAATGGGTCGCTGCATATCTCACGCTGGATTTCACAAAGATGTAAACAAATTTGAGTTTAACGAGGACTTGTCCACTACCTTTAAGTAATTGTTTGGACAGCTGTCCCATCACGATCATAACACTATCCCACTTACCTAGTGGAGAATGATTACCAGGAGCCCGATTACTACAGTTTCCACCTCATCTTTCCTCTACGTTAAGTCCTATCGCAGACGCGTGGAGTTTGACGAAAAGTGACCCTTCTATGCGTTGCACATAATTACATGACGAGTGGCGATCACGGGAAAGCATTCAGTTAACAAGAACGGTGAATGTATATGCTGGAGCATTTTCACTTCCGTAGTTATCAAAATTGCCAGTGATCGATGCGGCGAGTTTGTTCGTCATTCTCAACGTTATCACACTAATAATAATCATCATAGACAGCAGTGTCTGAAATACTTCGATCTCTGCTGATCCGTGTTGGAAAGAACTGAAGTCTAAACTGAAAATGTGAATGGAAACCTGCTCACCCGTAAACTGATTTATTCAGCCAATATTTGTTTGTCGTTTTCGTTTGTTAAAACAGAAGTGGGTTATGGATTAATTGTTCGTGAAAGTGACCCTACTTTTTCTAACTCATCGATTGACTATCCATCCTACCCCTTAATTGTTTGATATAGAAAACCGATTTATGTTATTGTGGATTTGGTACTGATAGGTTAGTACGAAATGCCCATATCTACCACTTTCCGTGTTCTGTTTTCTCCAAAATTTTGAAGGAAACCAACACGTTTAAGTATTTGTGGATCTACTTGCAGTCGCGACAATGGACCTATAAGTGGCTGCACTGAACTGACACAACTCGGTATTGGGACACCACGTCCCGCAGTTACAGTTATGATTTTCGTACGCAGCCGCATGAATATTTCATACGAATTTGACAGATCGAATAAAGGTGAAAAATCCTATATGCCTCCGAATATGTGTTGAACGGTTTGGAAGAAAAGATAGCACAGTAGATTTTAATTTCCCGAAGGATGGCGATGGAAGGTTGCTCATGAGAAATTAGAAAGATAATGAACGGACTAGAAGCCCAACCACTATCTATCGCATATACAACAATCTCACTGCAGCATACGACAACATGAGCAGTGAGAGATCTAACATATCTTAACTCTACCTCAATGCTTCTGACGATACAATTGTCAGAAGACTCGGTATGGTGTTCCGAAGATGTGCGTAGTCTAATTGAATCCAGTTATCGATGACACAATTGCTATAGCTTCCGGCAGGTTCCTCCAAATTGGGCACCCTCCGTGCATTTTAGGAAATGTTCTCTGCAAGTCACACTTGTAACTCTAGTGGGTTATCCCTAAGATGTTTATTGCCGGGGTATATATTGTTACTGTGCCCATGTACGGTCGACCGTTTCCTTCAGTTATATAGCTAAGATTTAACTCCCCCTCCCTCTTCGTGTGTCACTCTTATAGCTGGCAACACTGAATTTGATCATCAAATCGTCCCTTTCGGTTTTCATTCCAGTGACCAGTTATCCCGTTANTATGGCCTAAGGTTGGGTACTCAACAAGCTATAAACGTCACGAGGTCCCGTTGGCATCCACCTCATTTTAGAGTTCCGCAAAGCAACAAACACCCAATCTATAAAATTCGAAAATCCTTTTCACTTTCACGAGAGTCTAACATAAACACAAAGGCATTGAAACAATACTCACCATCAGGCCAAGAACCTTTATAAGCGGATGCGCCGGTTGGCTGTTTCAAATAGTTAACGTCACTAAGGACAGCATATCCAGACTAGAGAGAACAAGGTTCGAAATGAAAGACAGTCTAAGTCTTACCTTAAGGTTATCAGTAGAAGTACATAGGGAGTCGCTTGTGGATAAGTGACTTTCCAGGACAGATGGGCTAAATTCCTCTAAATTTATATCTTCTAGGTCCGATATTGTTAGTAAATCATCCCAAAGCGTTGGACCGAGGAATGCCGAATCGATGGCGTTGGGTGCTGGATAAACATTCACATCTAATGCACTCAGTAAGTTGTACTGAAAATTGCATACCACATTCTGGTTGACTCTTATTTCGCAACTGAGCGCTCTTGTTATCCCACAAATCACGCAGCTCATAGGTATTCTGAAACATTTAGGTGACCAACGCAGAATCTGGAATACAAAATAAGTTAGTAGATGAAATATTGGATAGCCGAAGTACTCCAATATGACCACGAGATGGAAACGTTTGCGATAGTCAGTTTGTGGACGAAGCCGGAGAGATGACACATCTCAAAGTATCAGAAAACGCGAGCGGCTCAATGGAACGTTGAGAAATATCAGTGCCGTAGGAAGAACAAACATCGAGGTACACAATTTTAAAAATGAAACCTGAGTAAATCTTCATCCTAACGTCTATATTGCAGTATCACTATCATTGACAGGGACATACTTGTTAAATGGAGCGGAAGTTAACTGAATAAAAAAGAATAAATGAGTAACTCAAAGCCCGAAAACACTAATACGCATTAAGTACTGTATGTAACAGCTTGATTTGAACTTGCTCGGACGAATTATTCCGTTCAAAAGGGCTACTGTGGCAAACCTATTATGTTCATCAGGTAAGTTTCACGCCTTTGGGATTTTGAAGGGATCCAATGATCTTGGTGTGAAGTTTTCCAGAAATAAGCTGGCCAGCATAGGGCATACGTGTGACACTGACTGACTCGGTTCCCTCAGTGCAGGCCACATCAAATAAGGTGAGTGACTGAGACAGTCAGCGTGGAATGAGCATCTTGTGCTGTTTCCTGTGGTTATTGGGAATCTGTCCCTCAGGACACCTTACATTTAATCAGATCGTTCCTCTGCAAGGCTACAAATGGTACTCCGTATGAAAGAATATTTCAACATGGTTGGGAGTCTCTGGCAGACTATCTACTCCTGGCCAGATACTGATGAATAGGAACCGCGAATTAGAGAAAACATCATCCAACCATTCTTCGATAAAAATGCATCTCTTTGGCTTGCTCGGAGAAGTAAACCTCACCGTCCTTATGCAAACTCATTATAAGTTTGCGTTTTAGTACAGAGCGGTCTTTTCCAGGTTCAAAACCAGGAGGGATTAATCAGCGTTTGCTCAAAAGTTTCCTGCGTTAACAAAAATCCACTTCTATCGTATTTGCGGTGCTCTTTTGGAACAGACCACTTCGCGAGAGGTACGTACAGCGGTTGGGATCCCTGCTCCGTGTTCGTTTAGGCCAATCCGCTGTTGTAGTCCGGACAGTTTAACTGTAAGTACTGTTCGACAGGTGTTTCCTGTAATCCCGTCTCTCAATTTCCGACCAAGTTCAACGGGTTTGTGAGCGTATGCTTCCTGAGTGAACGATAAAACGAAGCGGGAACAAAAAATGGCGTGATAGGAACAAAGGCGGTTAATGCAAAACGAGCAAGTCCTCAATGGAGTGGCGCCACCAATAGCTGACGGCGACATCATCGATTCGCGCCTATGGTTGAGTTGCACAGGGGTGGTGGTCTCTATATGACGCATTGTCGTCGTTTGTGCTGAAATGCGCTACTCGACATACAGAATCCGTGAGATGCGCATAATTGTAACGGCCGATTACCACTGTCGGTGCGTCACACACGGACACCGAACATACCACCTAGCCGCTCCTCCTTCGGAGTAAGATGACCAAGTTGTGCGATCATATCACCAGCAAGCACGAAAATGTCCGAGTGCTTACTGTGTTTCTCAAAAAAACAAAGAGGACGTCGCAGACGTTCTTGACAGCATCTGAAATAGTGTCTCTTGTGGCAGATAGGGTCGGTGTCGACAGACCCTGACGTGACGGTATACCGGCCACCATCCACTGGGGCTCAATCGGGCAGACTGTACCCTGCCTTAGAGCGTAATGCAATCCACTACAGCATGATTGCGAAACTTGATTTCACCATCACCAGAAACCCTGATAAAGAATCGCTGGTCCACACGACTAGTCAGGGGCGGGCCCACGTAAATAGCAACGCTAAGATCATAAGGACACGTTTTGGAGATACAATATACATCCAGTTCCGGAATCCAGAAAGCGCACAACAAAACAGCTTGTTGACCTATTTGTCGAAAAGTGCGGGCGTTAAAAGCGCTAATGGTTACCACTTGTGTCACTTAATCAGAAGAAGACTAGGAGCAGAGATGTGGGAAAGTGAAAATGAGTGGACTGGTTTGTCAACACAACGGTAACTTCTGATACTTCTGGAGTCTCTGGCTCAAAAGTCTGACCCGAGGCGACAGGGGATAGGGTTTTCTTGGGGAACCCTACTCGGAGCCAGTGACTCAAAGGACCGATTTGCTTGCCAGTGAGAGGCCCGTCTAGCCCGATGGTGTAGTGAGCAAGATGTCAGCATGTGGTTCAATTCACTGCAGCGCGCAGTGAATGTGTTCGAAGCTACATCAGACTTTTGGATCATACTGGACGTTTCTTGACCGCATTGGCATCTTTACGCGGTCGATAGAGCGAGATATAACCCAACCAGTACAACTGCTTCTCGTCCGACTACCTCCGTTTAGCCTGTCCAATATGGTTGTACTTTGAAGGACCAAAGTTCTAATAGGTATAGTCCTCCGGACCGATGTAGTGTATAAGCCTGACCATCATGTCAAGGTAGCAGGATGGGTCACTTCCGGGGGACAACCCATCTAACTGTGTCATTGGAATCTCCAAATTAACATGTGTGGCACGCTACACAACATTGATCGTGCTTGTATCAGGGCCACAGTCAAACTAATCTCTGACAAGCGTATCTCGCCCCGTATGCTGAAGAACCTTAGGACCTAACCACAATTTTACCTGGCTCGTCAACAGGCTGATCAAGTCTAACGTGTCGGCCCCGTGGGACCGGTATCCCTCAATTACCACCCCCCTTGTGCACCTTCGCGTCGATATTGTAGGTCACCTACCGCTCCTTAATAGCACGACGTACAACTTGGCGGTGATAGACGGACTCACACAATGATCAGAAGCCGTCCATATTACTGATTTTCGTTCTGAAACCTTGACGAGCACCTTTGTTGAAATTCGAGTAGCATTTTACGGTTGACCGACAACGGTGACGATCGATCGCGGCCCTCCAGTGTGCCTGGATGTCACTGTGTATGCACCACCGCGTACGGCTCGACTACAAACGGAACGGTCGATCATTTTCACCGATAACTTGAAGCAGTTCCCGCCGCAGTTGATACAATCTACTGGACAGAAGTTATGTCAATGGTTTTGCCCGACAACCGTGCGGCTCTCAAGGCCGAAGTGCATGTTTCCAATTCCAAACGTTTTTCGGAGGAACTGTCACGCTTTCCTGGTGAATACCTCTGTCCTGTTGCAGATAATTTCCCTTTACGATGATTTCTGCTCCAAGCAATTCGTTTCATACTACGGCCGCTTTCATAAAACAAACACTCGGGGATAAAGCCACAGTTTTTTTCCAAAGACCACCAAGGTTGTACGTACGTGCCGGTTTGCGCGGATGGCTCATGGTACGGTACTTCAACGTAACAACCGCTTCAACGTCAACAAACGTCGGAGTATTCGGGATACGGTTAGTAATGACCGTTTGAAGCCTGTATATTTCGAGAGGACTGCTGTATTTCCCTAAGCTATTCCGCAGCTCGTAGTAAGACCGCTAATCGAGTTTGCAGCGTCTCATCCCGATGCACTGTGACAAACAGATACCGCTACCTCGTCGATCACTCCAACACTTGCCAAAGCGCGGGAGGGTCGTAAGTTGCATTGACCTAAGCATCTAATGGAGGACATGTTTTGTTTCGGTGCTAGAGATAACAAAAAACGGCGAAACTTTTTCATAGACAAAAGACAGCAAAAGTTTTGCAAAAACGCTAAAACATGGGTAACTCATTTCTTATCCTCGCCCATGCACACTTTTCCTGATGAATTCACTACTTACTGGCGTGCTTAAATCCGTCTGCTTTTACCTTGAATATTTTTTCGCTCATTTGCCCGAGGTCGATCGAGCTCGAATGCGGTTCATACCACTCGTGAGTTCCTCGCCCTTGAATTTCTCAGTCGCGAACGGCGAGACTTCTTTGTTCGTTCCAACGCCGTAAAAAGGGACACTCGAGTAGCAGCTCGTCAGGAACTGTTGACATTAGTATTCCTTTGCTTGCGGCATCTGGAGATTTCAGTACCAATAACAAGTTGATCGTACGTCAGCTAGTGCGAATAAACCAGATCAGGCTAAGGGTGGCTGACCAAAGTTTTCCTCATGTAGTTCGAGGGGTCGTGTTCGCAATAACCTTTTGGAGAGGAGTGCGTACTGACCAAAAGAGATAACCCTAGTCTGCCCGCTGTACGATGGGTAAAACTGCCAAAAATACTGGTTCACGTTGTAAATAGGATAGTACGAATGCTTGCCCGCTGTTAGTCTGATGAACCCTCAAACAAAGAGCACTCCGATCGCCAACGGTTGACCGTGACCGCCGGCGTATTATCCAATACGGTCGAAAAACATCCAGTATAATCCAAAAGCCTGATGTAGCTTTGAGTACATCCACTGCGCGCAGCAGTGCTGAGAATCAGACATCAATGTCTTATTCACTGTACCTCGGGCTAGACAAGCCCCTCATTGCCAAGTGAGTCAGACTCTTTGAGTCATTGGCTCCGAGTAGGGTTCCCAAGAAAAACCCTGTCCTGTTGTCTCGCAGGTCAGACTTTTGAGTCAGAGACTCGGGGTGGGGTCCCTCAAGTCAACCCCCTTCCGCGGCATAAACGACCGGGAAGTATCAGAAGTTATCGTTCTCCCGACAGTGACATTATTCAATTACTACGACTGTCCCCTATTCCCTCCCCCCAAGTTTTCTGCCTTCCATGTGCCCACGGATAATAGTTTCCTGAAGTCCGCACTCTCCGACAAGTCGGTCAGCAAGCTGCTCTGGCTAGTACTCTCTCAAGTCTGGAGCTTGATGTGTGCTGCGTGTCGGAGACGCGAGTCCACTTGAGCTCACCTCTAGATAACTGTCGATTCAAGCGCTTCTCTCTCAGGGTTTCTGGTGACGCCGAAGCTGAATCTCGCGGTCAAGCTGGAGTGGGAATCGCACTGAGTTCCAGAGCAGAGCAATGTTTGCTCGATTAGGATCCCAGTGAACAGTCACTTGTGGCAGTCAAGCATCAGTGTGAACCACCGATGTATTGCTGTCTATGATGATGATGATGATGAACAGTCGCTTGTGCGCTGTCAGACTCAATACATCGGTTAAAAGTCTGTCGACGCAAATCAGAAAGACGTTGTGTATTCATTATATCGGCGTACGCTCCAACAGACAGCTGTTCGGATGTTACCAAGGATGCGTTCTATGACGCCCTCGTTGACTTCTGAAGCAAACTAAACATGCTGAAATCATCATACTAGCGGGCGGTTTTAACTCTCAGCTTGAACGTCGCTCTCCAGAAAAGCGGCTGGGAGACACGTTCGGTGTTCTGGCACAACGTACTGACAGTAGTAAAAAACTGCTTCAGCTAAACGCCCCTCACGGTTTCTATATTTCGAGCATTGCATCTCAACACAGGAAGAAGCAAGGTGTTACATCGACACCTCTGTGTTCACAGTCATAGATAAAACTCGATCATATAGCAGTCAGTTACAGGTGGCGCCACTCTGTTAAGGACTGTCGTGTCTTTTGGAGCAATCCACCTGGACTCGGACCATGCCGTTGTGCTTACCAGTTTTGTTTTGTCCCTTTTCTCAGGTCATACACTTGTAAATGCAAGATATTTAGAGGGCGTTCGAGCGAATAGCGTAAAGAACGCTTACCGGGAAGCATTGGTGAACAAGTTGCCCAGTTCGAGTCAGGTGAAAGATCCTAACGAACACTGGGAACAAATCGCAGCAGCTATGAAAGCATGCTGTGAAGAGGTATGTTCCGAAGGAGCTGTTCAGTTGCGACAGAACTGGATTTCCGTCGCGTCGATAAACCTTATGAACAAGCGTCGCTCGATCCCACCTGGTTCTGAATATGATGACGACCGTCGAGAACGTAAACGCAAGCTGACTAAAAGCTTGCGCAAAGACCGTGAGCACTACTTGGTCGAACAGTCGAAAGAGATGGAAAGGGCCGCAATATCTAGGAGTGGAAGAAAACTTTTCTATGATGCGTGGTTGTAGTGGTCGTCGCGTTGGTGTAAGTGAGACCATACATGAAAAGATGGTTCAATCATCATCAACCAGTCATGCTGACTTGACAGATGGGCTGAACATATTGGGAGAAAGTTCAACCGGCCTCAATCAGAACACGCAGACGACGGGACCCAAATAGTCAGTTGTGTTCCAGACGGCCCTTCGTCCGAAACAGAAGTGGTCCAGGAACTTAAGTTACTAAAGTGTAACAAGGTTCCTGAACCAGATCTTTCTCCTCTCTTCAAAGAAGGTGAGGATAGGTTGATGCCAGGACGAAGAAAACTTCTTCAGGCGGTATGTGAAACTGAAGGACTACCTCGTGATTGGTGTTTATTGACGGTGATTCTCGTTTTCAAAAGGCATGTGTGATAACCATAGAGGCATCAGTCAAGTATCTGTTGCTTCCAAGTTACTCACTGGCCTCATTTTACGTCGGCTCACTAAGCCCAGAGAAAGTCAGATACGTGAAGAACAGGCAGGATTCCGATCCGGTCGAGGGTGCGTTGATCACATTTTTACCTTGCGACGGATCTTGGAACATCGGCACTCTTATAGACAGTCCGACGGTCGTGGTCTTTTTGGACCTGAAGGCTTTTCGATTCAGTTGTTCGTAACGTTCTCTGGAACTGCCTTTTTGCAAGGCAGTACCAGGGAAACACTCTACAAACAGGGTGAGAGTTTATGAGCAACAGTTTCCGATGTTCATCACCTCTAGTGATGTTCGTCAGGAGTGTCCGATTTTATCATGCGCCACATTCTGGAAGATGCGTTCGAAGTCCACTGAACTTGGTGTTGAGCTTCTTCCTGGCGCCAGACTGACCGATGTGAAACATGTTAACGTCGTTCTTATTTAGTTCCTCTGTCGAAGATATTGTAGTGACCAGCGGTCGTGTGGCTTCTCTAAGGATCCCGGCTGCAACCATGTTTTCCCGCTTGTTTGTTCTGTACGCATGATTCTGTGTACGCCTGCTATAGAGGCCTGATATGAACTCAGTGCCACTTTCTTCAGTCGTGCAACTAATTGCACGCAGTGAACGCTTGTCCTTTTCCTAACGACTCATCTACTATTCCATTCTTCAAGGTCGTTTAGCCCGAACCTTTTCGAGCGTTGTTTAACGCACTCGAAGGTTCCACGCACTTTTCAGCGATTTGTTCACGGGTTCGAGGTTGGGGACCCAATTCACCCGGATCCAGTCAGTTTGTCCGTTTCGATATCAGCGGTTTTCTGTTGACCTGAAAGGCAGTCATTGAAAACTGGGTGTAGCACTCGTTATAGCTGGCAACACTGAATTTGATCATCAAATCGTCCCTTTCGGTTTTCATTCCAGTGACCAGTTATCCCGTTAACTTTCCCACTCAATCATCTTCCATTTACTAGTACTGTATCTGTCACTGCTCTCATACCTGTCAGACTTATTTGGCATAAGGTTAACATCCACCTGTTTTTCAGTGACATCAGTTATTCGTCCGAAAAGAATTAATACTGAAGCCTTTAAGTATACTTGCTGTTGAATGTAAAGACCTCTAGTCCTTATCTTCTCGATGACAACGTGTCTGATGTCATCAGCCTGACTTGATCGGGCTTATCTTACCAAATCGCTTTGTTTTAGAGACGTATTGTCACGGAGTAAGTTAAATTAAAACCCAGCACCACACAAAGTTGATTCTGTTTCCAACTAAATAAACCACAAGCGTGCAGTAGCCTGATAAATACACTTGTGATTTTTCACAGTTTATTTCCGGTTTGGTACATTTAGTTTTAGTCCTTATTGTCAGTTGGTCAACGAATTGCACACGGTTCTTTGAAAAGTTCATCAATCGCACGATGTGGTAACCACGTGCAGTATTCAGCCGTGGGAGCGGTTCCCTATTGGCTGATCATGATTGAAGTGCACGGGGAGGGTGAGAAACAGAAAGCAAGGATAAGTTAAGGCCTTATAGAGGGCAGATTGATGACTAAGTGATAAAATAGGCTCAGAGGAGCTCGTTGCAATGTTGAACACTGGTACATCGTATTAGACGTTTGGTCATCAAGGTCAGTGAAACGCAATGACAGTGGGTGTCTGCCATTGACAGGCTGCGTTTTTCCGTACCTAGTAGCCAGTCTACATTTGCGGCAGGTCACGTTTAATCTGTTTTGGACAATACTATTGTTTATAATTGACCGAAAGTGTTTACTTTGCATTAGGACAGATGGTGTTCAACTTTGCACAAATGTCACATCCGGTTGGACGATTCAGCACTGAAACAATTGAGGGTGTTTTTTCTTCTGGAATAACTAAAATTGGATTCTAACCTACTGCGCATGGTCCTTGGCAGGTTTATCACATTTTGCTGACTTCTAATGAGCATCTTTGCGCTTCTGACATCCGCTGGTGAATAAATCCCCTATAGGTCATGTAAGACCGCGTACCGAAGAATGACACCTCTTGTCAACCTGAAATGCGCAAAAATGAATAATTATTCCAAGAACTACACGGGCGGCATCCACAGTTCAAGATGATGCAATAAAATTCCTGTTGATTACCACCTTAAGTGGAGTGATCGTGTCCTACTGCTCACCATTGTTGTAAAAGCATGTTAAACCGCCCATTTGTCTATGGCCGGTCAAATGAATTTAATCAGATATTCACATCCAGTCTGTACACTTTCAATAAACTTCCCCCAAGTATCCATATGGATGTGTTTTTCATCATTCATCTTGTAATGCTGCGTGAGTGCCACTTGGGCATCGTGGCAAAAGCTCACCAGGGAAGGTAAACAATAGTGTATCATTCGAGTCATTCTGTCCGCCGACGTTCTTCCTGGCAATCACTGTGCTCCACTGACCGAGAGGACCAGACGTCTAATAGGTAATCACCCTTCGCAGTTGAATTCTGCACGTGTGATTATTGAACTTTCCGATGAATGGTTTGTAGTCCGTTAACCATTCGGTAACAGGGTTTGAAACTGAGTGCATCAAATCGGATGAAATCCTCAACACAAAATTGAAAATTCAGTGTAAAATTGCATAGTTTGGCCGAGCACAACCGAAACACCTCACTCTGAAAATGGGAAAATAATTCGCGAGATACATTCACCAACGAATAATCCACAAAATTTCAACATTCTTTTATCTCTTACGCTCTTTGAACATATTCGTATCTGTTGTCCTACTAGAGTGTGCGATGCTCCCTCGAAATACTAGTGAGATGTAAGGTGATAATATATTAGAATACCTATTGCGCATCACGTTGTATGGGACAACCGCGTTCTACGGGTCGTCACTCTCAGTTATCGAAAGTGGACTAAATAACCTTTATTATAAAATCATGTGCTCCCAATAAAGTGCGGAAAAGCCTGTAATGACGTCGCCTTCTACACTTTCAGTTTATCATTCCGATCAAAAAGGTTTGTCTATCAAGTTGAGTATTGTGTGATGTTAGGTGACGACTATCTGAATGTTATATGACGGATCTTTGCAAAGTTAAACAACAGCGCGTCATTTGAGATTCGTTTGGGCTTAAGTCCTAATTGTGCGCACTGGTCGTTATCGGTGTGTGACGACGGAACACATTCGAAAAGCCAGTCGAAAAACGATCTTGACCAACTCGGTAAACACTTTTGGAAGGCGATTACATTGGAATGGTGGTACCATTTTCTATCAACTTTAGGAATTAGGTAAAAACATTATTTTATGCGAAGTCAAAGATAGGTGAAACAATACCACTTACCGGAAAGTATTTGTTCAGCGTCAAACATGAAAAGTAGTTTAATCTACTCGCTTGGTCTGGTTGATTAGTCTATCCTACGAGTCCACAAGAAGTAAACCAAATGGACTTAATGTATCCTCCCACAAACGTAAACCAACTGGTAATTTTAGGAATGGGCAGCTTGTCGATGACAATCATCTAAAAAGTTACATTCATTAAACAACGAGGTCTATGTGCCTCCTCGTTATCGTTATCAAGGCCGAGAAGATTATATTCCCTCTACTATATACTGTAAGCGTCGCTACCATGGTAACGCATCTGAGACAGTCTTGACTCTCCATATTATCCGATGAACTGCATCGCAAGTATGTTCAGGCATGTGAGAGTTTTTATCGGTGAACGACTGCTAAAACTGCCACAGGCCAACATCAGTACGGTGTTTCACTATTGTACTCAGCTCGCTAGTGTTCTCCCATTTTAACCCAAATATCCAAGCATATCGTCCTTATTTTCTGAAGGTAGTTACTCTGATCAGGGCGGTGCAGCGTGATGCTACGGAGTTGCAACATCAAGTTTTCTGCCCACCGAAATAGGTTGCGCAAGCTCGAGCAATTCTCAGTAAGCTGCGAAAAAACCCGGCTATATCTATTTATATAATATTGCTAAGGTTTTCGTATCCAGTTTCAGTTTCTACTGCATCCTCTGTACCGTCGACCAATGTTCACTGTACTTTTCGACTACAAACTTGCTTCTGACTCAGTGAATAAGTGTGCTCCTCTGAAGTCTCTCAAGCCGAAGGATACGCCGTCTAAGTTTGTATGCTTATTGTTCGCGTTCGAATGGAAGGCATGTGCTCTCGTTAGATACTATTAGGAACATTCCTCGCCGAAAGTGCTGGTCTCTAGGCTCGTTAATTGCCTCATTCATGTCCACTCTGGACATTGGCAAGATGGTAAAATGTCCGCGGCGCCCACAAAATCTAGACGTCGACAGCATTCCCTGTAAGGAAGTCACCGATCGCGAATTGACCACCGATTTGTTACCGTCGGTTGACAACCAAGATGCACACATTCGACTGTTTTCAATTAAGCTCATTTTTTTTGGTGTGCACATTCGTGGTTCCAAGATGCTCGATATTGCCCGAAAACTGCGACGATACAATATTTGATTAGACGATTAAATTCTTAAGGTCGCTGACCTTTTAATTTACTCACGAAACTTTATTCAGAGTGATTGGTATGTGGATACCCAACTCGTAGACATTAGTTCTGATGGTAGGACAGTGTTCTACGACCTTTGATGTTAGAAATGTCAACTTAAGATAGCCTTTATAAAACCACAGTCAGAACGTCTTCCCTCTTTTGAATCTAACGCAACGATATGTTTGATCATCGGATAATATCAGTGGAGCAAAGCAGGCGAGGTTGAGTAGGCAGTCGTTCGTAGAGACTACCAAATAGGTTTATCCGTCTGAGTTGTAAATTTGTATAGACGTGTTGTCACATCGTACACTATCCCGAGCCTCAACCTCATTGATATAGGCTATTAGGTTGCCAACAGAGGATTCGGCAGCGAAAAACTAAAGCAGCAACCCGTTGCTTAAGAGCTGTAGACCATGTTGTTCTGTCAGACTGGAGTTGTCATGATCTTCCGGGGCGCCAGCGTAAATGGTACTTAATCAGGTTCAGTAGCCTAACCGTTGTCGTCGCTTGAGTGACTTAACTATGAACTGATAACAGTAGGTAAAGCGGGACAATGAATGCTGTAAGGAAACTGTGTTGTCATCTTACTCACAGTTACACTTCGTTTTTCTTACAAAATGTTGATACTTTGATGCTCATTACGAGAGTTCTGACGTGCTTTAGAAAATTAATAATGTCCCTTCCTACCACCCTTTCTCGCTCAGTTATAACTTCGCACATGGCTGTATGACGGTAAGATATTAATGTCACCTACTTGTTTTTTTTATTGGTGACGATGGTGTTGTACGCTTCAATAGTAATTCTTTTACCCAGCTGCTTTTTATCTTTTGCTCTGGAAACCGTTCTATGATCAACGTTTTGAACATTCCAGGTTTGAATTACATCGGTTGGCTGAAGAGAACATGGCATTGCGTCAACTCATCAATACTGATCCATCACGAACACTTCAAATGATGCCCGCGATGTCTAACGGTTCAATTGACTCCCAGTCCGCCGATAGACCTTTGTTGGATTCGACCAATTCTTCGCGGACAGCTCTATTCACGAATACCACTCTAATTCGCCCTATTCAGCCTAAAACAGTTATTGTATCCACTTCTTCAATTATACGATCATGACCGTGTGACCGGGAACTCACTCGTTTGCATTCGCCATCTCACCAGTAACCACCCACGAGGAGTAGTCGATTGGAGTGGCGTTGCTATTCCTGATCCGTTTTTTGCACACCCAATATTTCTGTGAATGTTTTTTTCATGAACTTCATGCTTTACTGTCCTTTTCGATTTGGCTTACTACAACATCCCGGTTTCATTCCCTAGATGGTCGTTCCCGTCACCAATTGAGTGAGAGCTGGTTTTTACTTTGTACTTCTATTTTTCACCTAGGAAACATTGGTCATTTGTTAATCTTTTCATATGCATCTTGTATGCGTAGTATGAGCACTGATCATGTGGCACTATCATTAATCGTCATCAAATTCGAGGTCCTGACTTTCTCGATTGTGTTCGAATAATTGAAATGCAATACCCGCACACTTTTCTTCGCCTGTTTACAAAAGCCACGGTTACGGCCTGTCGTGTCTGATGGTATGCGTACGTCTTTTCTTTCCTCGCCTAAGGAATTGTTGTAAAATCTCTTCTGTTAACGTTTGCTATTATCTCGTTTCTTATGTGATACCCGTTTGCCAACGTCTGATGTGCGTTGACGACCGTTCGTTTGTGATGCTTGGGTGGTAACGATACTGATTACATATCACATGGTTTCCCGCCCAGGTATCGGTCTTCCCCACTGCTCCTATCCTCCAAGATTGAACAATCTACCATTCCACTGTTCCCCACACGTAACCGGGCAGGTCGCATCGTAAAAAGCCTCCTGTTTTGTAGACGACTTCCAGCCTAACTTCATACTCAACAAGTATGAATCTGAGTACGACCTCCAATTCGCTCAGCTGGTCGCTCAGTTTTCATTTGGCTAGCTTCTTTTCTGTTCAGTCCTCAATAGTATTTCGAATACTCGTAAATTGAATGTGAAATCTGTGCATCTCGTATGCATTCTGCAGTTTGTATGTAGAAGAGCTCCATAAGCACCGTGAAAAATTCATAAACGCCCATTACAGTTACCAAGGCAACCTGATACGTCGTTGAAAAAGATTCGTGTTTATCAACTGGCACTGTCTCCATAGCGTTCAGTCTGTGCGTAACTTATTCGAGAGGTTTTTTCTAGGTAGAGTTGAGATCATGGGTGTTCAAGGATCGATGACGCTGGCATATCACGATACTGCGGCCAGACTGATTTGTTTTGTCTATCCAAACCGGGACACGTTCGTTGACCCGAGTGTGTGATCGCCACGCCGAGCAGTTCCGCAACAGAACTGTTTTAGGTCTCATTGATGCACTATGTGATTTGACTTAGTTGTGTTATATGGTGGATCGATAACACAGTCAGAACAGGTTTTGCGTTTTTCGTCTGCAACCGAACGCTGTTATTCCGACTGAACTAATCTGTTTAATTCCCTTTTTTACGATCCTGCCCAAAATTATTTTGGATTGTACTGCATACTTACCTGTCTTCAAACCGATTATGTGTACAATTGGAAGTTCCGAAAGCTGTTAATGTGTACTTATGCGTTCCATGGTCCCATTTCATGGTTACTCAGTTTTCGAACTAGGATCTACTAGCTGTGATTTTCCTGTTGACTTGTCCACTTACAAGCTGCTTAAACCGCCCGCACTTCGTGCAGACTGTTCTCGAAACTACGGTTGGGAGTGTTAATGCTCATTGGATTTGGTTGTTTTTCCCCCTTCTACCGTGGCGATCTTTATTGCTAAGAATGTAGTGGCTCCGACCGTTGACAAAGTAAATATCAAGTATAATCATGGCAAGCTACCAATAAATGCCGTTATGTGAACATGAATTAGGCCAGGTCGCTGACCGATTACGCAGCCCCTTGTAAATATAATTACCCTCAGCAGTGTTCAGATGGGTCTGCTGTGTTCTGCTTGGAGCTTGCACTCTGTCAAACCCCATCCGAATGTAAACCACCATTTGACCACTGCCTCGCATGGTGCATAAACTTGATGACACCCCATCCTCGCGTTCACTTTTAGAACTCCTATGCCACGTCAGATTTTATGGGGTTGGACACTTTCAGTTTACCAACCTCGCAATTACATGGTATTTGGCTGGGTTAGTGAGAAACGAAGTGCAATGCTCCGTGTATCGCTGATGCTGTGACTGCCAATAGTTCAACTTGTTGCAGACCTTAGGCAAAACTCAGAAATATTGTACTTTCTCGGATTCGATGTGGACTCTTCCTCTGGGTGTGCGCATCGCATTATTATTGCTCAATCCGTTTACTTACCAGCTCCTCAATTCTACTTCGCTCAGTGGTTTGAAACTGTGGCCTGTTCGCAACGTCGCTGTCAGCAGTTTTTTTTAATGTCGTCTTTGCCAGTTATGTCACGTCAACTAGGATAATTGAGTTAGCAGCGCGGTCGTTCACTAACGCCTATTTCCAAAATCTTCAGAGACACGGTCAATTGGTAAAAGGAAAATTTCTTCGAGTCACACTTCATTTGCCATCTGAACGTTTACCGCACCGGATCTTATTTACTGAAATCACCGTCACTTGGGTAAAACAGAGTTGATCGTGAAGTGCGAAAACTGTTCTGTTGATTTTGTGGGTGTATGTTGCCTGCTCGATTAGGTATCATGTGCTCACTCAAATAGGCAGCTGAGTACGCAATCTAAGATGGCAGCGCACCGTGTTCAATGGCATATGCACTTGCGCATCGTTTCTAGTTCCATTTGGCCTTATTTTGTTTTCCCTTCCTTTTAGTACTCCTGTTTTAAAGTATACTCTTCGTCCTTGAGGTGGACGACTACTCG
>LOND01005918.1:17010-33809 GCA_014220965.1 Paragonimus kellicotti
TTTCCTACCAATGTAATCTACTCACCAAAAATATATTACATGCACTGACATCTATTCCGACTCACGGAGAATAGTTGCACTACTTCCTGAGTAAAATATCATCGTGTATCAATGATGATAACGAATGGTCGAGTTTGTTGTTAAAGCTCATCAATACTCGATGACTTCGTTCAGATGGCATGCTGAACTTCAGTTCAGGTTTAAAACAGTTGATTCCAGGATAGACGAAGTTGAAATCCCAGATGAAGAAATAGTATTGAAAAAGTTACCAGTATGAAGGTTGCCTTAAGTACTCGGATACCTCATTTACTCAAAATATGATCGATGTCCAACTTACATCGCCATAATTCGTGGGCTACCTAGTAATATTTGAAACACTGAGTTCTCTTCAACCACCTGGTTAGTAGGTTTTTTACAGTCTTGATATTTGTTAGTAAGCCAATTTCACTGACCGTTACATGTCCGTTGTGAGTGGAACTGTCTGTTTTCATTTGCTACTTCAAGTTAAGTGACAAGCACGAGCAACTTACAGTTATTTACAAACAGAACAGTTGTACCTTGTTTGAAAATTTACTGTGAAAGTCTACGTCACTTAGTGTTTCGATGGCAGATGTGCGTGCTTACTCAAAATTAAAAAGCATGGCAGTGTTCTGCGTTTTACTGTGTGGTAAACATCATCTCAAGGTCTATCCAACTTACTTGATCCCCATTCTCAGTTGGAACAGAAAGATATAGTGTAGCAGGGCGTTCACGCCGTTGGTTAAAACGGTGAAGATGAGTGGTGCGTAGACGTGATTCTAGAAGTAGCACAGCAAAATGAAACAGTCCATGAATGTTTTGAAAATCCCATCATAATCTTTCAAATACACAAAGTATGATCATTATAATTCAAATGTTTACTAGACAAATGTATGTGTTCTTATTGGAATGCGAAAGATATGACGTTTTCTAGCCAACAGCATCATTTTTGCATACACAGGACATCCTGTCATACAAAGCAAATATATAATGATGGTTTTTACCTTGGCAAGAACAGTTTATCTAGCTGTACCAACGACAATAAAACTGCGGTAATTATGTCATATAAGGTAGACATGATACAGATACGCCGTGACTCAGACACACGTCATTCTGGCATGTGTAGACTGCTTATTGTCCTGAGCAACATAGATTGCTCATGTTGATAGCCAAGCCCAGCGACTTGCCGTCAAAGGTTTAAAGACCAGAACCAGCTCACTGGTTCACTCCCAACTCATATGGGGTGAAAGGATCAAATGAATCAGATGATCAGCTTGTTTCCGCAAACGTAACTTGTTTGTGCCACCATTCTGCCATTTAATAAGCGTAACTGCGCTCAGAATTATTGCTGTGAGTGTAGTTAAACCAGTCAATCTATTTATTAATATGATCGTATTTCAATGGTTTTCTAGGAGCACAGTTTTCCTTGTCAATTATTGCGACTGAGTCCGCAAAATCTCACTCCGCTTTATCGTTTTAGTAAGCCCAGTCAAGGTTGCACTTTTATCTACCTGCTCATGTTGGTCAGACTTGCTAGAATACCACGTACTGATGAACTATAATTTCAAATGCATGTGACTGAGTTATTTATCTGTGGAGATATTTAGTCCATCAAATGGTTAAATTTTGAGTGACCGTATCCAAATGTACCGAACCGTCTGCGACACCTCAAGTAATCATTTCGATGGTTTATGATTGGGATGGTGATGCAGGAGGTTAATGGTTAAAGGTTTTAAACCTACTTCGTTTGCTGCTGACTGGGTGCCGTGGGGTTGGCTCGCAGCTCAGAACTACGTTCAATCTAACTCACAATATGTGACTGTTGACTCATACCTCAGTATATACCAGCAGACAGGAGAGATGAATAGCAGTGTATGCAGTTTTACTGTTGATCAACTGTTCTATACACATAGTGACCGCACAACAGAAAGGAAGACGATCATGCAACACACACTGACTATTCTGACTAGAAGATGACTCTTTGTCTGAATCTTCGCTCACAGGCAACCCACAAATAACTTGCTTCTCCAACAAACAGGACAACCACTGTTAATTCACAGTAGGCCTCCATTTATTCTATGCAAGCAAAAGATCACAGCAAATTTTATTTGTTTTAATCGCCAGTTCAGGTTCCAGACAACTCCAGTCCGCATTACCAATGAAGACAACGTTCAAATAAAGCATTGGACGGCACACATGGTGTCATAAGCAACAGAACAATCCTAATACCTTTTCTGTCTAACCCAAGTCACGTTGATGAAATATGAGCGAACCCTGATGTCTCATCTGTACGCCGATAGAAACGGTTTGCGTCAACCAGGGATTTTTATCCCGAAATATTCAGAACCAGTACACAGGATGGGCGAGCGGAGTACACATGTTCTGATGTGACCAGATTTGTCAATCGAACGCTGGCTTGTTCGGTCGCAACTCGTATGCAGACGTAGAATGGTCCAGAGCAAGGAAGTGGACAACCAGCCTGTCACAGTATTTGACTGTGCCAACTGTGACTGCAGTTCCCCACCAAAATTGGTCTCAGTCAACACAGAAGGCATGCAACAGCACGTCGAAGCAACGCTGAGAAAGCTCATGTCCATGAAACCGACGGGATCCAATGGTCTCAGGAGGAAATCGGCTTTTTATCAGATCATGCGACTGCAATGGCTCCGTCGTGCCCTACTCGACGTGAACTTCATCATCGGCTCTTGTCACATTTTCCAGGTCGTACTTTGGAGAGCATTCGGACGCGTCTGTATGCGCTGAATTGGCAGAGGAATACTGTCCCCGCTGCCGATCCAACCGTCGTCTCGCAGACTAACACGACACCGGATATTGGGTCCCAAGCTGCCGATCACTCCGAGTGGTATACCTGTTTGATCCAAACAGTGATTACCCAACTGGAGTCAATAGCGAGGCTTTCCTACACAGTGATGAATTACTAGTCATGCCGGTGGTCTTCAGGCAGGCATCCTCACAATGGATAACAAGCAAATCGTGCATAAACGTGCACGCACCACTAAGCCTTTCCGTACACCGGTGTATTTGTTGTGGCGCTTGGGTTGTCTTTCTGACTGGTCAGTCGATGGCCATGGTCGTCTCAACGTGAAAACCACGCTATTCAGAAGCAGATACGGAGACTAACTATGCAGCGATCAAAACGCCTGTCACTCAGCGTGAGAAAGATTGCTGCATTTACAGTGTTCTTCTGGCGACTTGGGAACTGCCCACAGATGAACCGCGACCTCCCGGATAATTCTAACGATACTGTACGAAGGGTACTACTCGGTCATCGCGCACGTTGATGAGCGACCTGCCGCTTAGTCTTGATTATCGCCTCCGATGGTCTCTGCCGATCCGATTACTGGAGAAGAAGTATCTCGCACCTTAAAGAACATGCAAAACACCGCTCCAGGTTTGGACAAACTTTTGCCCAAGCATTTGAAGCGCATGAAAGCTGATGCCTTGGCTGGATACTTCAACCTTTTCCTGCTAACTCAAGGTTGTCCAATCCACTTAGTTCGTCTCCGCATCAACGCTTGATCCCCACCGAACAAGGCGAACAACCTCTTATCTCCCACGGAGCTCAAGACCAATTGCCGTATCTATCACGTTCATACGTTGTTTTCACGAGATTTGCTGATCTTGGGTGCGTGTCGTAAAATGCCCGCTAGTTCAGGTTTGTATTCTCTACACCGTGACGGTTGCTTCGAGGCGGCCTGGCCTGCTTCATGTCAACTCTTCGGACGTTCATTACCACGTTCCTCAAGTCTGTGTGGTCGCCTCTATCGATGGTCCAAAGCTGTTCAATTCTATCTCACACGGATCAGTTAATGCAGATCGGTCCCAACCTTCGTTGCGCCTGCCACCTTCTAACTGCATTACCATATGCGACTCCTATCGGAATGCTTCCGCCACGCTTCATGGCATTCCGTTCTCCGGGCCAGCGTTGGTGTTCGTAGAGTGACTCAGTGTCCTCGCTTCTATTTCATTATGCAATTGAGTGACGGTGCCTGTCACAATCTGAACAGAGCTTGACTATCAGTTCCACTTTACAACTGGTTCAGCGGTTCGCTACGCCGACGATCTGATCCTTCTAGCCGAGAATCCCACGCGCCTCTTCGAGAAGCTTGCGGCCGCCGCTAGTGTCATGGAACTATCCGGGCTGAAGGTAAATACATACAAGACAATGGTGTTGAGGGAGTCTCATGGAATCACCGTGGTGCCATGAACCACAACGCAACGATATCATGCTGATTAGTCTAATTCACGTTCGGGCCCTAGACACTACCCATTCGCTATGCGCCTCTGACAGCGTGAACACTAATCTGGGTATCCCGTTCACCCGGAAAGGTAATAACACCAACTTACTAATCACCGTCTGCAACTTCATACGATGTTGGAAGAGACCACCAAAGCACCTTTGAAGCCGCATCAACGCCTCGAGCTCCTGAGACAACATCTGATCCCGAGGATGAATCACTCATTGGTGTTGAGCCGAGTCCATCGTAACACCTCAAGGCTATGGACTGTACGATTCGCCAGTTTGTTGCCATGGCTTCCGCCTTCTAAGACACACCAGTCAGGCTACATCCACACTCTAATTCGTTTGGGTGGTCGGGCTTACCACGAGCTATTGTCCACCACTATTCCCATCTCGCGCAAATCTCGAGTGGAGAGACTTCTCTCCAGTCAGTGTCCAGTTTTGCGGAATGTGGTCAAAGATGATTCGTTTGGCCCTATCCTGAGGGAGATGAACGTCCCGGTACGCGTACAGGGTGTAGTGGTGACGAACAAGGAGGAAGCCCACGCGGCGTGGATGAACAAACTCTACCATTCGCTAGATGGCCGTGGTCTTCAGGAAGTGTCATGCTCTCCACTTTCTAATCGTTGGCTGTTCAATCCAGGCCGCATCTTTCCAGAATCTTTATTCGTGCCATCCAGCTCAGATGTAATCTCTTGCGGACCAAAGTCCGAAATTCACGAGGTGGCCGAAGTGACCACTCAGTTCTCTGCCGTGGTAACTGCGGTCAACCAGAAGCCTTGCTCATATTCTGCAATCATGCTGGATCACCCATGACGTGCGTTGTGCTCGACACAACCGCGTGGCCAAAGATCTGGCGAAGCGACTGCGCAACTTGGGCTATACAGTCTTCGAGGAATTGCGAGTACCAACGACGAGCTCGTTCATCAAACCCGATGTGATCGCGGTTCGTGACGGTGCTGCTGTGGTGCTCGACATTAGTATAGTGGACGACTATCGAAGCCAACTTGCCTGGACGGACAAGATCGCGAAGTACAGAACCGATTCTCATAATGCCGCCATTCAGTCGGTCCTCCATACTTTGGGCTGTGATGTGAACTCAGTTTCTCACTCACCTGTGATCATTTCCTTTCGCGGTATTATATTTCCCCCTCATGCAGCGCCATTCTTCGACTGGGACTGCCTTCCTACACAGTCACGGATTTATGTCTACTGACTGTTCTAGGTTCCCTGAAAACCTACGACACATTTATGCGGGGAACCTGGCGTTAACTGTTGCCACCTTCTGACAGTTGTCTCATTATGAAGGGCATTTTTCCGTCCCGATGCGTGAGCCTTGACTGTGATAGCACCCATGTGCCCTGAAGAGCCTTTGATTCTGTGAGACTGTGCATTTATACCATTTTCGTTTTTCATGTATTTTTCTACTCTTAACCTGTTTGTCTAGTACCACACAAGTAATTTTTTTGATTACTGAACTATTAACGCTTGCAATTCTTGTGAAAGGACTCGTCAACTGTTCAATGTTGCTAACTATGCAGCGTTCCACATTTGACAGACAGCCTGTTTTTATATTCACCTTTCTACATATCTGTTACTTGATTTTGGTGTCACCGTTTGTTCTTCCTTTGAACGAAGATGTGTATATTGCTCTTCAAAATAAACGATATAGTACTGTTGTCATTCCCGCGGGTTTACGCTGGATATTTGGTTCAGTGCAAGCCACTTGCGGAGATGGTTAAGCGGAGTCATCCTTCAGCTTGGGTCACTGTGACCGGCTGATCCGTTTCGGATGCCGTCGACCATGGTCTTGATGATGACAATAATTGAGATGGTGGGGGGTATAATTTTAATTGTCCAAAGATGTTGATGCCGTAATAGGGTTGGGGCTGTCAATGTTGGCATAGCGACTGTGATCCTGTTATTCGCTTTGGTTTACATTATGCTGTTGTAAGAGTAGTGGCAGTGGTGTCGGTGGTAGGAATACCAATGACAACGGTGTGTTAATTTTGCACACCTTTTGGAAGTTATGATGACACAATTGTGCTTCTGAGGGCGATGATACTTAAAAGCCGTTTGTGACCTATTCCTGCTCTGACCGCAACCAGTAACGGAGTAATTTTGTAAGATACTGACTGAATAAAGTCATCGACTGTATAGTTATGGAACGCTTACTTGGCTCTGCACATATCTTGTGAACACTTGGCCCCAGGAATAAAACTATAACAGATGTTATTGGAGTTTTTGTTTTCACGTTGTAATTTGAAACTTACTAGCAAAGCCGGAATTAGTCGCAGTAAGTAGCTGGCAGTCAACCTGTGAATAGAAATGATAAATTTCTTTGACTGTTTATAGCAAGAATCAAACAACTTGATGCAAAGCAAAATGTTTAAGTTAGGAAATCTGTTAATCACATCGCAAATAAACCTGTTTACTCTGCAATTTTCATTGCCCATTAACATACACTAACAACGCAAAATGTGGATCTTTTAATTACTGTCTAAATTACCAAAGACCCACTGGTCTGCAAGTGGATGTCCAAAAGTAGGCTGCAACAGCGATGGCCGACAGGGTCCACTCTCATAGGGCAATCGATTACTAGTGTTGTAATTTAACGTACCAGACAGAGGTAGAATTAAGTTAATCCTTGATTTTTACTTATTTCTCACAGGCAAAGGTCTGTGTAGAGATTGAGTACTTAGTACATAAATGAAGTTGATTTGTCGAAACATCAATCAGCTTATGTCTGCCTGGCAAATCGAACCATGGAACAGCTAGTATAAAAAGAACCCTCTGATAGCAAACATAGTTGATCGTTGAACTACAGGTAACTCAGTGCTCCGGGCTAACATATTTTACTAGATGTTTCAAAGTGGAGCTATCGAGCCTCAAAGTTGTGCTGATATGTCACGTGAAAACCCCCACATCTTCCGATCGATTTGGTATTTCTGTCTCAGGCATTATGAACACAACCTAACACTGAAGGGCATATATGGTTTTTTGTTAGGATCGTTAGGCTGAATGCAGTTTTTATCTTCTCATAGTTAGCCACAGTTATTAGATTCGGATAAATCCACTGTTTCATTCTTTGAATAAATCTACAACTCAAATTCCACGCAAAGCAGCTGAAAACAATCTAAAAGTGGCTCATTTTTGGGTTGTTCATCAAATGGCCTAAAACGATGCAGGCAGAATTAGTCACGTTCTGGATATCTATGTCTATCGTGACTCTCGCCCTAAAGGTCTATTCCATAGAACAACGCGTCAGATCACTAGACGATGCTGCAACATAAAAAAAACTTGCACTTATTTTCCACCTGAGTAAGATACATAAAACTACATAACGATGGAAATATTTGCTTATAATTTCACGCGTACAGTTTTTCGATCAAAATGTTCACAGTTTTGACCATAGTTTGCTCGAATACTGTAGGTCGTTGCAAGAAGGATGTCTGAGATTCCCCTGGTATACACAGTGAATTCACATGCCCAAACGTTACACAGTACTGACCATCGGAACGTCGTATCTGATTGATTTCAGAGACACTGCGAAATATGGCTTTGAGCTCTCTTGATGAGACTGTAAGGTGATTATGTTGGTGATAACTAAATGTCGTACAGGTGAAATTAGATATTATCGACACATTTCACGGCGTGAACTGCCTAAAAGTGGACTTAATACACTACTCCTATTTGGACATTTTTGAGTAATGCAGAACAAGTAGTATGTATGCACAAAACGTGGTTACAAACAATGTTGGTTCGTTGAAGTCCGAAGAGATAGCCTCAAATGTTAATGAGCTAATAAGCTGTCTTAAATACAATTTTTGCAGTATCAAGGGACGCAGAACACTAGGATTGCTCTATCCCTGGAAGGAATCATTTTACTATGCACGTACATCTTGGTTTGCAAACCATCCTGCGTTATTCCCATTGTCTCGATCAATCCAAAACTAATGGTATGAATCCACTGTTATCCAAAACATCCCTCAAGTTGAAGTTTATTTCTGGTCAGTCCGAACAAACCAAATCTTGCCGATCCCAAGGCGAGAATATTAGCTTCCAGACGCATTTCACTTATCCAGAGCAACATGTTTATACAGGAGACACCGCAAGCAGGATGTCAATGTACAGTAGCCGAAGTGTTATTGTCTTTGTGCCCTCAAACTGGTACGCCAGTTAGCACAACCGTGGGCAATAATTGGTCGGTGTGCGGTTGTTTGTCTATCCATCTGCCTGAGAAAAAATTACCAGATCGGTCGGAAGATGTGGGTGTTTCCACCTGTTGCATCAGCACAGGTGTTCCTACGCCTTCAACTATGAAGGTGGAAGCGTCTGTATTAGAACATGTTAGAGCAAAGTATTCATAACTTTTAATAATTACTTTCATCTGTATTTTGATAATGATTCACTGACTGCATTTACATCACCTTGAACTTTATTAGCAAGCAGTGATTACTGCTAACTAAATGCAGCATGGAAAGGATTAGGCGGACAAGGAAAACGTTTCATGTTATGAAAGCATTTTGGGTGCGATTGATAGCACGTTGATTGTATGTATCGTTAAAATAAGCTGAAACTCATTTCAGTGTCGACAGAAAACTATTGTTATATAGGTCAAAGTCATAATACTGTTGTAGTACATAATGAGTGTCAAGTGATTCAATTCACTACATACGTGAAAATTACGCGGAGAATACTTGTTCAAAAGGTAGTCTCGGACCGAAAATCATGGGTCAATGTCAACCAGCACAAACTATGTTTTGTGTGACTAGTCTGTGGCATTTTGTAAAGTATATGTACATGACAATGAAGTTAAAATCGACGTAAGACAAACAGCTTCCGTTAGACAAATGACACCACGTTCAAGTCAGTTTATGTGAATTACCCTAGACTTTTTCATGCGAACGATGTTTGCGATGTCCATAACTCCTTCGAAGACCATGTGAAATAATGAGATCAACAAAATGGTATCCAAAACCTGCTTCCACGGTTTGAGTGTCCTTTTAATTACGACATAGTAATCAAGAGGTTAGTTAGTATTGAATGATATAAAAACGCTTGGGTGAGAAACTACATACTATACAGCTGATAGTAGTCAAACAGTAGTTGTTCATTTTCGTGAATCCAACTAACGGAATGTCACGAGACGTTTTGTCCGCACAAACGCCCTCTGGCCAAAACAATCAAAGTTACTTTGTTGGATATTAATGATCGCGATATTGGTCAACATTGAAACACTTTCACCGAATACACCTGCGTTTGTCACACTTGGTTTTAAAAGTTGTGTCATTTGAGTGAAAATGCGAGCAGTGTTTTCCGCACTCAAGCACAGTTGTACGAAAAACCGAATGTTTTGAGTTTTTCAGACTGTTTCGAAATAATGACGTGAGGCTATCACTAATACACATGTTCAGCCCAAAGTATATAAAAAGTGCCTTCCCTTCTGAAGGTGATGATTCTGTTGCTACTGATATTCTTAATTGACGGATCGTTACAATCAGAAAACATACCATCAGCACCATTCAACGAATTAACACCTCTAGCGGTGAAGACATCCTTGCATTGCTTGCTGGCAATTACTTATTACGAATGGCTGTCTAGGCTGACATAACTGAGATGCTGTAGAATCGCTGGATAAAGAGACGCATTTTAGCGTTCGCAATAATAAAGCTTGAATATATTTAGAAGCAGTGTAGTTTTGAGAATATTTATCTACGTATCTTACGATATACACCGTAGTCTATGGAGTTCTTTAGTGGTAACTTCGATGGACATTGAAAAGTAAAGTTTAAGATACAACCATGAATGCAAACACAAAGCCAGTGTATACCAGTCTAGTACCGTGGTACAATTATTTCAAATGTCGCTTCTTTTTTTATAAACCTTTGCTTATCAAATGAGATCATATGGGCAAATGTTTTAGCGACCACACGTTTCATATCGTCTCGACCACTTTTTATATTGGTAAAACATGTAAGGTTCTCAAAGATTCACGCTTGTGAACAGCGTTATATTTGGTTTCAGACATTGAAGCTAAAAGTTTCAGTTACCCTGAACTCTGTCAGTCCATGCGGTCTGATCAAAGCTGTATTTGAAAAACAATCAAACGGTTCTCACAAACTTAATAATGACGAGTAAAACGAATAGTTTGATAGACGGAATGGTTTTTATGAAGCTGTATGGTCTGGAGGTCACTTCCACTTCGGTAACGTTTCTCTGGTCCAGTAGAAGTGGAACAACATCAAAAATCTGTTCGGATGTGCAAGAAGTGTTTGCTTTGAAGTGTGACTCAAGCTAGTTCAAGTATTCAAAACCACAACGCACACAAAACAGCAGTTGCCATGGTGCTACAAATCAACTCTTATCTCTTCTTTTTTCTATGAGGATTATGACTTTCCACCAAGAAAAAGGTTTGTTGCAACACCGATAGACTGTTGTGCGAGAAGACGGTCATCTCCACTTCAGGAAGCAAATGCTGTATTTTTCCAGAGAACAGGCTAGTTTACTACCTTCAGATCGCTTACAGAGTGGAATATATCTTCAATGCGGAGAAGCGTAAAATTACTTAGATCAAATAAACTTCTATCGAATCAGTTACTAAAGGCCCAAGACCGTACCACACGCAGGTTGAGAGTGAAACAGGTAACAGAAACTGGACTTATTGTACATTTCGATTCATTTCTTGTGATGGACCGGCCGAAGGATACACGCTCACTGCGTTTTTGAGAAGCTGCATCGATCCCAAAGTAGGCACTATCTTTGTTTGTTCAGAAATAATTCGTGACTGACTTACCCTACTTCTATCAAACGAAAGTTTCTGTCCTTTTTGATGCCTATCATGTAATTGTGCCATACTCACCATGGCATTGTGTGTGAGCGTTCACGAAACTAATATGAGGCGCACATGTTTGCCTTGTTACCGTAATTGCCATTTCATTCTTCCAGTGTAAACAGTTTGGCAATCGTTGTCGTAGATTGAAGGTACTGCCACAGTCAGCATGTCTGATTGCATCTATCTAAGTTCAGAATGTGTGCGATGAAGATTTCTGTCCCATGTTCCCTCTGATCTACTGTTTACAATAACTGTCAACTTAAAATCCATGCGTCTATCATTGGTACTGCATAAGACGGTCGTGATTAAAATAATCCCGACTGAAAGTAATTGTACTGTAAGAACCCACTACCAGCTGAAAGGTATATTTTGGTTTGATTGTTAGGATGATGAAAGACAAGCAAAAACGTTGTTTGCAAATTTGTTTCTCTGATGGGTATTTCGTTCGTTCTGTATAACTCCGTTTTCAACCAACTTTTCATGACACCCCACATTAATGGTTTGCCATTGTCAAACAGTTGAAATTATACGTATGGGGTCCAAAAGTCGATTCCTTCCCAAAACGAAATTCCAGGAAGTAACAGGATAGTTTATATGACATTAGCGCTACTTTGGTAGCCGAACGGATAGCTCCTCTGAACCGGTTAGCTGCTGATTGCTGTGGTATGCACGATATTAGCACCTGTGTGTCACAAGTTCGTGCATGGACGCAAGCATCGTTCTGAATGATTGCGTACTCATCGATCAACGGTGCACTTATTCAGCGCTAATGGAAAATGCTATCGCCTGTAAGTATCAGACTACAAGTGTTACATCATTTGATTCACGCACTTTCCCTATCGCTGCTGTTGCCCGCATGAGTTATTGTTGATTGCACCTGGAGAATATGGTGACAAGGGCGTCGTGTTACGCAAAAATGTGCAGTGACATTTAATCTAGAATCTCCAGAGCCTTATTGGTTTGATGCTGCCATACACCCGACCGAAAGTGATAGGTGCGGCGGAAATTTAAATTTACTGACACATACTTACACTGACAGCCAAAAGTTAAAACTGTTTCTTTATTTTGCTGAGCAGTGGGGGACAACTTCGAAGCACTTGACCAGCAATCATAAGTTTCGTGAAATGGTACACCGGTTATACTTGATCGGTCATTTTCGTGCAGAACGCACAATTCCATGGAAAGGTTCAAGTTTTAGTAGTTGGCTTTTTTAAAACGTTAAAACATTTCATATCCTGCCTCACTCGGACAGCCCGGAAATACGATTATCCGAGTATCCCCAAAGATATGCTCGGAGGAGTAGTGATGACCTTACAACTTATAGCCAGACTAGAAGATAACCACATCCGTGAAACTTATTACCGAGGATAGAACGACGTTGTCAGGGACCGTGCTTTTAATCTTGCCAGGATTAAGCCTGCAATAGTTAAACACTCTATCATCCAACGGAAAACGGACATCCTGGACATCAGCAAAGTAAGGCGTCCCGTTTCTACATCGTCAACAGCTTCCACAATGTGTTACCATTGTGGTAGTAGCTGACCTAAAGCAAGCGGTCAGGAAAATACCGGCTGGCAAAGCTGACGACAAAAGTTATGGAAACCGAGAAAACATTTTTGTATGTTGCAGATTGTGTCAAATAGCTCGCTTGGGTCAAGTCGTGCACGGTGGTGCCTCATAATCGTTATTGACAAAACACTTATTTAGTAAATACTTCTACTCCCACTGCGAAACAACAGCACGGATTTCCAGACCCAAATTTCTTCCGCCGGACATCCAAACAGTGAACATTCGTGCACATCGAAGTAATACAACTAGTTATATGAAACTGGATTCTGCCTCCCTGTTGAAAGTCATCAGGCTTCTCTAAAAGGAATATGAGCAGTCTTCCAATACATCCCTCAACCCATAAGTCTAACAGTTACTCTGTTCCATACGTTCACGTTCGCGGCTTCGTTGTGGTGGGTCTGTACCTCGAATCCTTATCAGCTACTGTTGCTCCGTATGCGTCTTCTTCAAACTTTCGAACTGTACCCAGTCGGAATGCAATGATAGCTGTGCAGGTAACATTTCCTGTTGATCGTATCAGGGTTGTAACCATAAACAAGTCAGACCTGGAAAATGTACACTCCAAATTGTTTAGGGGGGCTGTTGTCTGAATACCACTGCCTACTCACCGGCTACACCTCAGGGAAGGGGCAAAATCATGTTCGGAGTTGCAGCCATAGTTGATCCCTCTGTCAGGGCGAGAAACAGTGATTCGTTGAAGGAGTGGAATCGAAGAACTTGTTCGAATGAATCGATGGAGCAGAATGGGTAGACCCTGTAGTCACCGTGCTAAAAATGACGTGGGTTCGGAATATGCAGTGACTTGTAGGGGTTCAATAGGCAAACTGTGGTGAAGAAATGTATAAGCTCAACGGCAGATATGCTATGCGTCAGTCTGGCTAGTGCTTGCTTCTTCTCAAAGTTTGATTTGGAAGAAGCATATACCATCATGCTTATTTGGTCTATATGTGTGCATTTTGATTCGCAAATGGAGGATAGGAACTCAGCTCGGATGCCTTGTTACGACAGCTGGAGAAATTTGATTTTCGAGTTAACCTTATAAAGCGTCTGCTCCATTCTTTAAGATGTTCGACATCGCTCGCTCGGTGAGACATGCCGTTGCTGTCCTGCAAAAACCAATATCTATTTCCAAGTGGTCTGGGGCGACGAGAAGATTATATGGTTGCACAATACTCCACTCGGCTGCACACACAGTACCGTAATCTCAAACCTCTCGAGGGAGCTCCCAACATACACTTGTCATCAAATAAAAATTAAGATAAGCTGCACGCGTCTACTTTTCCAAGATTGATTGTGGTTACGGTTACCAGGCTGCCATAATCTTCTCAAGCCTACTAACTAGTTCAAATTGCGCGAGTTAGAACCTTAACTTTTCATATATATCAAATAGTGCCGAAAACTAGGTTCTACGTCTATGTCACGCACAAATACCACCGAGTGTCTCAGTCACAATGTTACTCAGCGTGCAGGCATTGATCAAGGGTTGACTTTTGTCACTGCCCTTTGGGGAGCTCTTACTCTAATTCTGAGCTATGTTCTACAGATGCTGTCGAAGGTATTATCAACGATTTGAAGCTAGACATTCAGTCTGCTCTCGTAGCCGGTCCCGAGTGTATGACCAAAATGTTATTAACTAGTAGCCGCTTACGCGAACAGATGAGCGGTCATTCTCCAGCTTCTTCATTTACCTAGCGGCACCCTCTTTCCTAAGTCCACGCAGGCTAATCAGCCTTCACGGAATCTTAAATATAATAGACTCATTTTCCGCACCCTCCAAAATTCAAATTGAGTTTTAGGCAACAAGTAATGTTTGGCTGGACTGTGATTAAGGGTATGTGTTGAAGCCTGCGAGCTGTGTTATGAAACGTTCAATGCCATGGCTCATGGATTGTACACGTTCATTCTGGTCGCACTGAAAGATTGCTGTGGTAGTAATTTACTCTTTCCTAAACCGCTTTCTTGTAAAAAAGCTTTGGACATCACCTTGCGTTAAAAGTTCAAATGAAATCAACACTGACATGGGCGGTACGGAGAACGCATGACTCAGGAAACGTAAAACTCTTCTCTGATATTATCAAGAAGTGGCGTTGCGCTCGATGAGGTTGCGACCAAACGGAACAGCGCTCAAATCCAAGCACGAGCGTGAAAAACACGGGAGGTAATGACATATACACGGCGCCCCCGTCTTAGCTCAAAAGTGTACCGAATGATCTGTGTCCTTTGATGACCAGGTCGACCTTGTTGAGTTGATTGCCCGGGAGACTCACACCGTAGATGCAGTAGTTAATTTGCGTCTGTTTGCGTCAGTAATAATTACTACTGACTGGCATTGATTTTTAGCCCAGTTTCAAGACATCAGCTTCCCGACCAAAGGCCCGAGTAACAACAATAAGTTACTGCGGTGCAAGTTGATTTTCATTTGTTAGCCGCTTGCTCAAGCGGAAAAATGTTCCAGGCTGTACCAATGACGTCAGCAAGCAGGAACGACGATGTTACAACTCAACAGAATCAATAGTTTCTCAGGAGTGAATACGCGTCATTAAAAGTTGTTTTTAAAAGCCAGTCAGACATTGGCTCTTCCGAAGTTCTGACAGGCGCTCTACGGTGCGAGGTTCCGTAGATCACTAAGAATTTCTGCACTGGGTCTTCCCAGGACATTTCAGAACGCAGCGCTGTTTGTGTGCCCCGCTTTAATGAGTGAATAAAACGTTCTAACGTTGCATTTGCAAGTGGAATGAAATGAATCGTTCAAGCATGCCTATTGTCTCGAAGTTCGAGTAAACAATCAACCTCGTGGCTAGTAGATCGTGGTCTGTTATTCATCATGATTTATTCTTGGAAGTGAATGTTGGCAAACGAACGCCTCAGCCATCTTATAAGGCTGGCAGTAGGCGCCTCAACACAGAGATGCAACTTGGCTATTCACTATAAACACATTTGGCAACTAAGCCACTGTCATGACGCTGAGCAGCGGAACCGAATGGACTCATGGTGTCATTAGCGACCAGGGCTTCGTTGGGTAGACGAAAAGTTGCGCTGGTGCATCAAACATCGGTGCACTTTATTTTTTGGCCAGTGACAAAAGTACTTACGGACTTTTCTGTCATTGTTGGTATTTTTGGCCATCGAAACAGGTCCTTCTCTATGCGTTGTGTTCGAACCATGCTATGATTCGATAAGTTTGTTTGGCGCTCCAGACTTAGGTCTTTGCATAAGACACCAGTCTACAACTGTTAGTTTACGTCACAAGGACGCAAAATAGCCTTATCCCATTGGTGAGTTTGTTGTCGACCAATCAGCTTTGTATAACACACTGTCCGCTTTCTATCAGGTTCTAATTGCCCTCATTTGCCGGAAGTAGCTTCTGTTTGTTAGTGATTGGTCGTTCATGAAAAGTGATTGAAGACATCGAGCATTTCTTCTGCTTTTCATCTTTAAGATTAGTGACATACAACGGAAGTCACGAAAGCTCATCATTAGCGTGATTCTCATAGACTGGAAGGAATTTAACCTGCGGGTCTTCATTTGCCAGCCTTGAATGCTTCAAGTTTTAATTTACACTACCTGAGCCCGTTCGTTACTCTGCTCAGTGAGGGTGCGTGTACAATATAATCAGGGTGGAATATGAACAGACATTGAAATAGGAAAAACTGTTACTTTCTACAGGTTCAAACACAGGTGGAGGATTCTTTCATACCACCTGAGTACGACATTCTACACATAAAAGCTTTCGGGGAGCATCCGCGATCATCTGACCGTTTCGTATTTGAGTCAGGATCACTCCGAGGCCAATATCTGAGGCGTCCGCAAAAACACACTTGGTTAACGTTTCGCCAAAAACTGTCATAATAGTAGATGCTACGTGCTTAGTTATTTCATCTTACGCGGACTTTGAATCAAAAGAGAATTTTTATCGTTACTAAAGCGCACACTGGTTGCGATGAAATGACAAAGTTTGAGTGATAGTGCGGAATATCCAAACACACGCTTGTGTATTGGCTAAGTTCCGGTAAAATCTTTGGAACAAGGACCTCAGCAATGACCCCAACGTTCGGTCGGATCCCATTAGTAGATATGGTGCGTCCCAAATATTGGATTTCCAGGGGCCTCCTACAT
>LOND01005920.1:7021-20577 GCA_014220965.1 Paragonimus kellicotti
CCGTTTGTACATCCTAATGTTTCCCCTGTGTTTAATTCATCCTAATCATGGCCGTTGGTCTGTAGGCGAATGATAGGTATTGAAAACCAAGTTGCTCATTTGCGTGACTCGAATGGTGCAGACTGTCGCTGTTATACCTTTATTCGGTGTAACACAATGAACATGATATTGAATCATGTGGTGAATGCGCACTAAAATTGCTACTTCAGTAAGATTGTGCTTAAGACCTGTTCAAAAATGCATATCTCTGTCCGGTGTTCCAAGGCCGTTATACTGTTCTTCATGTTCCACTAGAATTTTTGCATTTTGAGGGGATTTCACTCCGTCTATATTTCAATTAGATTTTAACTTTCCACGTTCGTGATCGCAACCCGTATAAGACGAGAGTGCAGTCGTGGATCCTGTGTAGCCAATTAACGTTATGCGATAAACTCACAACATTTTTCTACTATCAGAAAATTTAGTTTGATCCAGACAGAGACATGAGTTCACAACAGGGAGTTCTGCAGCCAGAACTTCTAGGTGTCTAGACATAGGTCGTTACACAACATTAAGTCACAACATAAGATAGTATACATGAATGTTGACTGACAAATTTGACTCCAGCGTGCTGACCGGACCAGTCAGTTGGCATATATCAAAAAGCCTTCTTTTGAGAGAGTCACTAAAGTTTGTGCAGCAACTTACCCACACAAATGGTAGGTTTCGCAATGCTATTTTCATGCAATCAGTTGAGTGAAGTAACCAAAATAGCTGCTGATGCACATTAGCAAACTCTCATCAATCGGTACCGAACGAATGACACCAAGCTCTCGCAGCTAGAACATTGCTTTCTACACTGTCCTGTTACACCATTCATCCTAAGCGCGATCGATACGGCATGGAATAGCCCACGCTTAGCTGAATACTCATTAGAAAGATCGAAGCGAACACAGAAACGGAACACAACCAACTGAGTAGGTTAGGCATTAAAGCGGTCTGCGTACGCTCAGGTCTGTGCCTATATCGGGTGGGTGAGAGCATGCGCGCAATTTGCGTAAATTCGACATCCGTTCGCCTTGCTAGCCATTTTTGTTACAATCCTACCCTAGTCACACACACATACGGAAGCACCTGTTCGATCACAGGCTTTCCGTATGGCTGCTAAGCTCGGCATCCACGGCTGTCATAGCTGCTTGATTTTTTCTGCACCCTGTCTTGTCCCAAATGTTGTTACCGTAACAGTTCGGCTCCGTGGCACGTGCTGTCCGCTGCGCACACACTGCCGTCTGGCCAATTCAGCCCAGCCCACGCGGCAGGCTGGCCTGACATGTGTGTTTTCGTGTGCATGTGGTGAGGGTCGTCGCACTTGATCGGTATGTCACCAGTTCCGCCTCACCCCTTCAACCCCTCCCACTCAATCGGCCCTCTTGGTACGGTTTGCGCGCTTGTGTCAATGCGCGTCGAATCACAGTCAAGCCGTGGGTCGATCTATACAAATCGCGCACGTACCACACAACCACAACTACAAATGAAATTTCTGATAGGCGAAGCCGCTTCCAGAGCGTGCGGTGTGTCTCCGTTTCACGACTTCTATCGGCTCATTGTAGTGGACACGGCATACAGCTTACCAGATTGGGAACAAAACGTTATTTTGATTCATGCTAAATTTGATTGTACGTGTATGTATGCATGCATGCAAGCTGGGCGTACGCGGACTCACACACATACATACACACGAGTGAATGTATTCACCATGGGTTGTTTACTGCACTGCAAACTGTACGTGTTGTAACAACCAACCCTAGAAGTTACGTCGAACGTCCGAGTAAATAGGAGGACAAAGCTGCACATAACACAAGTGCACGAACGCGCGTGTACCCATCCAGTACGCATAATCAAGGCTAAAAGCTACCGTGTAAAATGTTCTAGTTCTTGTTCGTGGCGGACGCTGTCAGCCTAAAGAGTTGCTACATAGTACTAGGAGAGTACCAATTTGTCTCAAACGCACACGCACCTCAAACAGACAATGAGTTCTGATATATACATTCTGCCCGGCACCCAGACGTTCAGTGTTTTGGACCCGACTGACAGACAACACATTTCAACCGTAGTTGCTACAACAGTAACGTCTACCGCAACATCCACCAGTACCACAACCGTCAGTTCCGAGTCGAATGAATTCAATGTATCCAACACTAGCGGCATTTGCAATCTTGAAAGCACCGTCGGTCGCAATGACCTCGTTGGTGGAATACCCATCCACTGGTTCAACCCACAAACTATCAGTCGTATTAACAATGGACAACACTCAACCCAGAACCCGTTTGACCTTCCCACCATTCCTGCAGTACAATTATCTTCATGGTTTCGCTCATCTAGCCCGGTGAATCGAGCCTACACAAATGAGGTCGCTAAATTGGGGTCATTCCCGATAGGGATACCCACAGAGAACTGTTCCAAACTGACCGGTACGAACGTGAACAATGGAGAATACCAGTTGTTCGGATCTACCAACTGGCAGTTAGTATACCCGTCCTATGGTTCAACAGTCGATGGAACCGATGTATTAAGGGCACAACCCAGAAACTCTGTGATCGATACCTACACTCGTTTTCAGAATGACAAGGTCAATCCACCTTCGGACACAAATCTGTTTTCCACCATTCAACGCACAAAAACCGAACCGGACTTGACATCTGAGCAAGTCGACTCAGTGGCTATCAGCGGAAAGGGAGAACCACCTCAGACGAGAACGGTGGATGTAAAAGTGCCTGTCTCTTCACGGTGAGTGATTATGATAAGCTCAATAAGTAGATTAAAGTGCTGGTCGTTTGTAACGTTCGTTTTGCTTAGAAGAATGAGCAGTAAGTTACTTAGAGTTCTGGTTCGGTTGTTTTAATGACTACTGCGGACCACTGTCAAAATCGATCGGTGTAAAAATTTTGGAGCACATTTATGCAATGCTATTTAGTTTCTGAAGTTTACGTTGGTGGAAATGTTCGTTTATTTAGATTGCTAATGGGTGAAATTTGGGGTATCGATAACTACCTGGGTACTGTAATTCGTATAGTATAGCACAAGTAGTAATAGTACGCTGGCACTGACGCCTTCTTCTCTTTGCAAAGGGATATCGCTCTCTCAAAAATTAGTCAGCATCAACAAACATCACTAATGTATACGTACGTGGTGTTTTTAAATAATGATGCCACAATTGTTCTCCAGTGTATTGCGCCTTTGTTTTTGTTTAAAACATCAATTACTTCAACTCGTCTATCCACAGAGTTAAAACGGATTCAAGTCTCCACAAAGTGCCACAATAACAATATTGTTATTTGAATAACAACCAGTGAGTTTATTCCCGGCGTGGGCCTGGTTACTTGAATTAGGAAAATGTGGTTCGTCTTTGAGAAGGCACCAGTCAAGTGACCGTCTAAACTTGACTAGACACAATGTATCGTGATTCAAGTGGAATAAACACCCTGTTTATCCGTTATCGATCTAAACGGATTTTTCCTACTATCTCACACTTTAGGAACTCCGTTTACCTTACTTCGTGAATATGCACGTTTATTTTTTGAGCTCGTTTGTTGAACACTTCGAAGTATGATGTACCCAGACTCGTTCCACAGTTTTAGATCATTGACTTTTATCACGTGTTCATTTATTACTGGAGAATCACTCAACTAATTTTACATCCGCTCTCACAGCTTTAGTCTTTATGTCCTGTTTAATTTTATAACTCACCTGAAATTATTTACATCAACATATGCTTTATTCAATGGCCCGTAGGTCTATTGTATTATGTCTAAACGTTCCATGTCATACAACCGCATGGATGTCGAATGTTCTTCACTGTGCTGGATATACAATTACAGGGCTACCAGAATCTATCCCCGGTAATCTGGCAACATTTTGGGTTACCGTACTCGGTTTTTGTAAGAACACGAACTCCAGGCGTCTGGATCGTTCTGAAATGGTGCACACCACCTCCCTGGTGGATATGACTTCAAACTGCACAGCCTAATCGAACAGATTAGAGGAAGGATTTACATAAAACCAGATGGAACCCAACTTGTTTGTCCAATCACGGCTATATTTGTAACTGACTATCAGTTAACAACTGCATTCGAACTGCAAAAAAGCGACTGCACAACAGGTGCGGCAAATATTCTATACTGCGCTGCCATATCTAAATTACTGAGCTCTGATGAGCATACTGAAACTCATCAGTTGTATGAGACAGAATACCATATTACTTGCAGTGAGAGAGAGTCAGAAGTTTAATTCAGAAGGTTCCCACGGTTGGACATCCTACTAGCACAACTTACAAAAGAACTGGAAATATTCCACTACCCCAGAATCATACGCTATCCACTGATGCCTTGAAAACCACACAATTAGTAGTACTGGATGAACAATAGACTTCGGCTTCTTACAGTGACCCACTTGGAACATTCGTTTTTTCTTCGGTACACGAATGTACGGTAGTAAATTTATCTCTCAACAAGATAATGCTTCGATTTATATATATGTCAGTTTTCTAGATTTTATCTTTTTTGTACTAACGACTATATATTTTTGTTGACTAAAATGAAGTCTTGAACTGGGCTCAATGAGGCATCCGTGAAGTATCAGCACAAGGAAAGTATTGCAGGACGAATGAAGTTTGAACTGTGAACAAAAGAATAGAAATAATCTGTTGCGTGAACAGCAGAATAATGTTAGTGGAACACTAAAACCCTTCTCTCCATGAACAAAATGCAAGGAAGGTCTGTTTCGTTGATAAAAAGATATAGAGGACCTATACTTCATTAACATCTGAGAGGTTCGGGTAAGAATTCTGCCTTTCAGATTTGCCTTACGATTAGTTCGTACGGAAATTCGTATTTTCCGGCTGTAATTCATTCGGTTCACTTCGTCACAACATATTTCCGCAGAAAAGTAGTTTATAAGTTTAAAATTAACCAAGATATCTCATAATACAGGTGAACTTATGGTTAGTTTGTTTACCGTAACAAATATCTAACACTTTCGAAACCAGCAGAGATAACAAATTTCGGTTTACTTCCTCGTATCCCAGTTTGACTAATGTTTCGTGCCAAATATGATCCTGAGGAAATTGGATCACCTAACGTGCTTTGCCTGGGTTTCTCATTAAACTAAGTTGGTTATTACTCACATGGAAAGCACCGTTGAGTATAGCCTTGGTTTGTTTGGGAAACAAGTCGGTCCTATCTCGTAGTTTCGAACATTATTTAGGTCAAAAGGCGCGTTTGTTTGACAAGTTCAGTAACCAAAATTAATGATGAGCTACTCCAACTTTTCGGTTTTCGGGAACTTTTGACAACTAGAATGATGTTGTTAGTAAATAAACAATTTACGCTTTACTCTGAAGAATTTACAAATATTTTTATCTGCGTATTATGATAAGTGGGATTCCATGTGTTTCATTGGTTGATCGAAGGGTTGACGACCTGGCTTTCATTGGCTGCGGATATCACGGATACAATCTTCATATCTGAAAAAGTCAATACCATGTCACAGTTTATTCAGTTTAATTGGTGCTAGATGCCTTCAGTGGAATCACTGCGAAGACAGGGTCTTTTAGAGTTGTAAGACACTGTAAAACTGTCAACTAATAACACGTAGCTTTATTTATGCTTACGTCGTTCCATAACTTTCCTGTTTAGGCCCAGATTGTCAACTGAATATGTCGAAAGGTAACACTGGGCTGAGTTTTTGATCTTGTCTAAACCGGAAATAGAATCTGTAGATTCAGCAGGCAACATATTTGACTCCGTACACTGATCACGGTAAACAAATTGGACATGAATTTTTGAGCTGCAATCAACTAGGCAGATGAGTACAGACTCACAGTTGCACACAGACACCAAGTAGACTTCGCTAAACGGACGCTTTCTTCAACATTATGTGATGTCAAGTGAACTTGCGCTTCTAGGATCCTTCAGCTTCGGCAGCATTCAGTCTCAGTTTAATTGTTTACAAACGCAATTTGAAGTGACTAAAAAACGACCATACAATCCTAATCTCCATCGTGTTAAAAGTGCTTGGAAATTGGTGGATTCTCAGCAAACTTTTAGTGGAACCACCACGTCTAAGTTTGTAGACATATAAAAAAGCATGATTGTGATATCTGTGACAGACGAATTGACTGTTAAAACGTCCACCGTGTAATTGTTTACGTACACGTATGAACAAGTCGTATATATAATGTAAAAAGTAAATAGTCATCTAGTATTCAAAGTTCTGGACTGTAATGTAGCTGATCAATGTGTAGCGATTGGGATTCAGATCGCACTAATTGTTGTTGGCATTTGTTTTCACTGATTTCCTAATTGTGAGTCCATAACGGTTGTCATTCACAACTGTCACCTCTAAAGAAAACGAAACATTGGTTCTGGAAAAGTGAACTGAAATAATATAATCCTAAACAGGAAGAACAAAAATCCCCGCAGCTTCAGACTAGTGTATGTCCACATGACCAAATCACGTCGCTCATGGGCTCGACCAGAAGACAAACCAGACTGTGAACCGTACACATCACTTTAAGCCAATCACTATCAAGATTGATGCACTTATGATAGATAACGCTCATGGGATAACCGTCATGGCCTCCAACATTAATGAAAGCGGATCACTGATTTTATCGTGTTAGCTTTATATGTGACTACCTCTAGTCAAGTGTAGTATCCCCTCGACAAAAGTAAACACTTTCTGGGGAGGGGGTGGGACATACGTGTCTTTTTCTTGAAGGGGAGAGCTTTTTAATATCATGAAATCGGAGTGATATAAATGCGATACAGTGAGTATCACAACTTCGTTGTATAAGAACGATCAAGATGAACATATAATGTGAATTAATAATTCGGGTCCATCAAGACTTTTCTTGGAACCACAGAAGGTGAGTTTATTTTTCAAGTAACCCCCATTTACCGTGTCCGTTATACTTCAATCATACGATGCTAAAGTATCAGATGAAGGAAACTAATCGCATTGTTTACCGACGTCCCGGATAAAAATGGCAAACAAACCGCTTAATCCAGTATTGTCGGTTGTTTCTTGTCACGTGACACCACACGGATTGAGATGGTGTGAATCTACTCAGGCTTAGAAGAGAAGAATAAAATAGTGACATTTCTGATCCATAGATTCAAGGTTAGCTCGAATGAAGAATGCTTTGATTGGTCTCATGCGCCCAGTGTAGATAACGCTTTAGCTTATCAACTCAGTAGGCGAATATTGTGCGCTCACAGTTTCATATACTTTAGTGGCAATGCCGTCGATTAATGAACCAGCTGGCAAAATCCCTTACAATGTCTCCTCTTGAGGGAACTGAACACAGTTCAGTCTTTAAAAAATGTTTCATACATCGTTCTGGAAAGTTTACTTATTCACGGGAAATACCTAAAGAACTTCCTATCTTGGTTCCGCTTTTCTTACACAGAATGTTTCTTCTTGTGATGGTTCTTCCTGGATCAGGAACACAATAAGTCATATCTTAGTCTGCTTTACTACCACGTTACCTTGTTGAATTGCTTTCACAACTATACCATTTTTCACCAATGTTCGTTCCCCTGGACATAGCTATGATACTTATGTGACACTGTTGTCGTGGAGGTGTTTAGGACCGATCCCTGATTAACGAGTGAGGACGCAGTGATGTGGTCAGCAGCCAAGTTCCATGTGACTGAAGGCCGTCGGTCCGCTGTGCTGACCCGCAAACTTTACGCAAGACTTTGCAAAGGGGGTTGTAATCAGTTTAGATTATCAGGGACCAATCTGTGACCGGGCGGAGACTGTGGGACGGGCTGGAAACGGGTTAAGAGTAGACTTACTGCAAGGTGGCCTTCGTGTGAACTGTCAGTGTGCGCCCAATCTTTTACTAAAAATTTAGTTAAAATGGCTGAAACAACATCGAGGTGGAAGCCTTAGCAACAGTCGTTGTGTAGGCGATCATGAATCAAGTTGTGATTGCTGAAGACAGACTTTCAGTCACATATTTAAAAAAAATCAAAATGAAGCTCTTTCCTCACGAAAATGAGCAATGCTGATATGTTGAACTTGTGAGGATGGGAAAAGAGCTATATGCGCGTTGGGGTCAATGCACCTACCTGAACCGTGTAAATGTTAGTTGGCCAATAGTGTTACGTACGAGACGAAAAGTTTGTTACGTAGGATGATGACGTTGCAATACAAAGTTAAAGATTACCAGACTTATGTACAGGAACATGTGGATGTAGTTTTTATCTGTCGGACTAGTGCTGATCAGAAAATATATCGTACACTGACTGAGACATAATCTAGGTGTGATGTTGAGTATACTATAGTCACCCCCGAAATAGGACACCCTTTCGGATATGCACTACTGGCGAGTTCTAACAAGAACGAAACTCGAGTGTAGTGTTTCTTTTCAAAACAGGCCGACTGGAAGTCAATGGAAATGGAAAAGGTGCGATCAATTGTGAGTGAAGAACAATTTATACGAAATCCAAAATTTCCTACTACTCCTCCATAATTTTTCGGATATCATTAAAATGACATTTTTAAACAGGAATAATCAGTAACAGGAGTTTCTAACTTAACCCCCAGTTTGACAAGTAATACCACAAACTGATAGTCTTCTTGCTCTCGTATAAAGCGTTCGAAAAAATGGGACTCTACTTACTGTGATGTTCTTGGCAATCTACGGTAACAATTAATCACTACAACTCAGTCATTTGGTTATGAAGAAGGTCTTTCACTTTTATCGCTACTGGTTCCGGCAGTACATAGATTTTTGCTCTGAATCTTTGTCTAAGCTTCTGTCCGGAAGGTACCGGACTGTTCCATTGCCTTTGGTTACTGTTTTGAACGAAGAAAATGTTGTGAAGCTCGTCTAACACTCCGTCTTCATAACTACCCACTTCAAACATTGTCTAACATTTTGTGAATTGAGGTAGTGTATTCACTTACTGATGGTAACGTGTTCTCGAAGTGTCTTATACGTTGGCGAAGCCTTTTGTACCCCAGTGTATTTATTGCAACGATTTCGTTTCCTCTCAGTTATTGTTTCCAAGGGTCTCTATATAGATCAACAAATTCCTAATCTACTTACAATGATGCCGGCTGATAGGTCATTCCAAAAGAAAGTGATCTATTGTAGGACAACCCGTTGTATAACATGCAGCTCCGTTTGTGAGTAATGCAGCATTTCTGGCACGTGCGGAAACCAAATGACAGATCTCAGTCTCAGGAAGACCAAAGGTTCAAAGCGACTATTGGAAACATGCATATGTACTATGCTTGAAGTGTCATGAAAGAGAATGTGGCTACATTACTGTCAAGGATATGAATACATCGCAGCCGTGTATGGTAGTGTTTGCGACTGTTTTTCTAGATTTTCACATACCTGTAATGGATGTTTTACAATAAACGGCTTCCTAGGCCAGGCGTCTTTTATGGTCATAACAATCCGAGGGTAGGAAATAACAGACATCAGATGAGGGTCTAACATAGATTGAAAAATGCTGTTGCCAAAATGTTCAGTAATGCGAAGCACTGTAATTGTCTGGTTTAGTACCTCCGATGATTAGCAGTGAACACGTGGTTGACACTTGCTTTTCTGGACTGTATTTGATGTGGAGTTAAGCGAAAGACAAATAATGTTTATGCTAATTACTGGTAATTAGTAGTGGATTTTGGTTATATAAGTTGAACATTGACTGTGTCTATCGGAGTGTGGCTGCTGCGACCAGTTGTAAATGAGGATAAACTTACATAATGTTTGTGTTATTGAGCTCACTGTTGGCTTCTTAAGATTAATCAGTTTCTTAACAGTTGCCTCGTGTTACACTTGACAGATAACTAGTTCCTGTTCTTTAAATCTTTGGGAGTACCGACTGTTCACTATCGTCAGTAGTAAAACATCTTCTTTCTGATACAGCAACTGAGAAGTAGTCTGGGACGTTCAGAGCACTCCATTGCATGATTCTTCAGTCCTCTGATTGCGCAAATTCTATCGAGGGTTTTGCAGTATAGCATAGCGTTTTCTTAGTCATCACAACCAAGTCCACGGGAGTATTTTCCCATACTTCATGTCTAGTCAATAGCGTGGATCCACGGAATCATGCCACACTTGTTGGGAAGTGAACGCGATTTGATAGTACTCCTTTTTTTGAAACTTTAACAGTTAACCTTTGAAATTTTCAAATGATTCCATTCCAAGATTGGAGATGAGTTCCGGTGTTCCTAACTTCAGTAAAGACTAAACCCAGAAAAGCACATTTGCTTGAAACCACAAGCGCACATTCACATTTTCATATTCATTTCACTCTGGTCAATTTCCTTTCTTCAATGTTGAATTCACTTTTCCACTGTGCACATATTTGAAGGTTTTGTGTTTTGTTGCAATTGGCTTAGTGGTTCAGCAAACAGCAACCTACAACCTTACTATTATACATATAGTGGAGTGGACACACGATACTCAATGTATGAGATTCCCGAAAGGTGACTAAAAAGGCTATTGCCAACAAAAGTGCGATATTTTCCTCGTGGTTTCATTGTATGTATGAAAACGCTGACAAATTGTTCAAGTAGGCTCAGTTTTATCGTTTAATCATATCCCCTCCATCACTACGAACTGTGAGTGTGTGGTATGGAATGAACTGTATATAACACCACTGTAGCATCACACAACCTTAGTTTCTTCGGTAAGCAAGATGGAACTAATCTACCCCACTAGGTCTTAAGTGGTTACTTGTAAGCGACGGATTTTTCGGCAATGTAACACCACATCTTATTAGTTTTTCTCTATGGCTGATATTGAAAATGTCAACTTAGTCACAGAGCAGTTCAGTTATCAGCATCCAGGCCTGTGACCAATTACTTGTAAACTATTGTGCAGGTTGGTTTAAAAGCTGCCTAGGAATCTGTCGTCGGTGCGTTGGGGGTTTTCGATATTGTATTCATGATTCGAATGGATCGACTGATCGTTTGATAGCATGAATCGGTTTCGAATCAGTCGATTCAAAACCAGGTAGCTCATGGAACGGTAGAGCTCAATAGATTAATAAAGTTTTTCGCATTAGAGAAGTTACAAATGCCACACATAATAAGTAAAATAGCAAAATTCATGTTTATCCCGATCAAATCCGTTAGCATGACCATAATTCACAATAAAAAGACAAGTACCTTCGGAATTACTGTTAAATCACGTATAATCAGTTACTCGCAAAACTGTATGTCTGAGGATAAGCGAAGAGAACAAAATACTCAAGAAATATGTGGTACACTGTTTAACGAAACGTTTAAAACATTTACCTATTACGAGAGCACTTTGAGCAGTTATTAAACTGCACTCTCGTATAATAGGCATTTCTGATTGTCCCAAAGTCCTCGGTCTATTATGCTCAATATAATTACGGAGGAACCAGTCCATTGGACTGAGACCTGGCGACCTTGGTAGACTCTAGATAACCATTACGTTGAAACTGTAACGCAAACCATCAATCGCTTCATGCTTCTAGGTGATGTTGAAAAGTGATCTTCAGTTTCAAAATATAGTTTACTAAAATTCGTCAACATAAATAAACAACGGAGTGTACCTTTTGTAGAGGTTCTTCTGTTTGTTCCCTTCGGACGAAAGAGGTCGATACTTGCAAGGAAAGTGAACATTGTTAATAGGGCACTTGCTCGATAGACTACTGTATCAGGACAACCGTTCATAGCTGCTGACAATATTGGACAGCACCAAGGGAAAGAACTTATATCACACTAGTGTAGTAAAGACATTTTCATTTATGTTAAAGCGTCAGGCCTGCTTTTAAATATTTTGAACGTCTAAGATTCTTGAGATTTTCGGTAGCTATTAATACTGACATACATAAAGAATTAAGTTACATAATTTGGAAAGTAAATTCTGCGTTTTCAGAAAGGATTACCAGGAAGTCATTTTCCACGAAAATGACGAGTGATGGGATGATTGATTGGTGAAAATAGAGCCCGTTCATAATTTAACCAACACAGTTAATTCGCACAGTTCAGCATACTGCTGTTTAGAAGTTGCATAAAACATCGTTTGGGAATTCTAATCGACAGAAGGATTCTAGTAGGCAAACAAACTCAGTACTCTGGTGACGTTAATGTGTGGACCGTACTGATCTACTGTAGATATTTTCATAGCAGACACTTTCAAGGCCTTCCATAGCGAACATACCCGGATGCCCTTACTTTCACTTACAGCTCGGTTGTTTGTTTGCAAGGTGTAGGCGCCTTGATGTTGTATGTTGAATATAGACGTAGCTATTTTTAGTAGTTAGGTCCACTTCCCCTCCCCTCCTCTGTTTTCTTCTTTCTTCCTATATAAGTTTTTTTTTCCTTTGTTCTTCTTCGTGGTTGTGTGGCAGTCAAGCATCAGTGTGAACCACCGATGTATTGCTGTCTATGATGATGATGATGATGATGATGATGATGATGATGATGATGATGATGATGATGATGATGATGATGATGATGATGATGATGATGATGATGATGATGATGATGATGATGATGATGATGATGATGATGATGATGATGATGATGATGATGATGATGATGATGATGATGATGATGATGATGATGATGATGATGATGATGATGATGATGATGATGATGATGATGATCATGTGACCTTTACGTTTAGACGTGATGGCTTTAGTAAGTTACTTCCGAACTGAGTATATAAGCCAACTTTAACCATGCATGCCAACAAAGGTGCCTTGATTCATCACTTTCTTTCTAATGAAAATGAGTTCGATTTTTAAGGTATTATATGACCATACCATTATAGGTCTTTTTTGCTACGGAAAGGTGCTCACCAGTACGCATGCAAGAGGATACTAATTTAACTAACAGTATGGAAAACCTTAAAAATTTCTCCGTGTTAGATCATGGGAAGATCCATGCTGGCGCATACCTTTGCGCAAAACCTACGATTGACATCGATCAGTCACCACTTGCCTCAATTTCTTTCCAGTGATCTAATCACAACTACCAGTTCAACTCACTCGGAAGCCCTTATCGATTCCACGCAAAACCAGGAAAATCTACGCAAAACACAGCCATTTCCCCAGCATTCGTCAACCACCATCGGAAGGAATGAAGCATACGAACGAACTTGCAGACATCTTGATACGGGTAATGAAAGGATTCAGAACTGCACAGCTCCCACTGACGTAGTCACCAGCAGTACACTAACGGCGGCAGCTGATCAGCCTAGGTCACAGCGTGTGGTGAATCCATCCCATCGCGGCGTATCGAGCAAAATAAACAGCAATTCGACTCGCCCAGCAAAGCCTAGCCACTATAAGAGATCGGAGGCTCGTGGAGGACTTCAGTTGCAATCGGCAGATAGCACAGGTAATTCTTTGTCACGTTCATCATATATGTGTCGCAAATGTCGTGCCCATGGGAAGCTGCTTCCGGTTAAGCAACATAAACGAAATTGTCCATTTCGAAATTGTAACTGCTCTGTCTGCTCATTGGTCAACTACGGACGTAACATTGTGGCCAAACAGATCGCACTCTACCGAGAT
>LOND01005923.1:15690-27317 GCA_014220965.1 Paragonimus kellicotti
CCCTTCCAAACCGGCAAGGTCAGTTCACTCTACTGACCCAAAGAAATCAGCACGTTAAGTGCCTCTATGATCTACTGAAAAGGCAAAACGTTTACAGTGACTCATAAACAGCCTCTTATACGAGCAGCCCGTACCCAGACTTTAGATGTTGATGAATACAGTCTTTTGTTCCGTTCTAAAATGAGCACTGTAGTCAAACAGCAAATGGGGATGAAAAGATTTTCGTAAATCTTCCTTAAAGGATTGTTAACGTGGAACGTTTGCTGAAGGTTGTCGTGAATTGCAAACCTTCGTATCAAACACTAGACACTCAAAAATGTCCGCATCGATACAGACCGAAACTCAGTGGCAAAAATCAAGTAGTTTTAATTGTAATTAAGTCGTTTGAGGACTTCTGCCTTAAAAGCTTTTATTCGATCGGCAAAGTTAATTGTTTCAAGGACATCGGCATGGTTTGATATATTTTCATCCGATGGTCTAGAAGTCAACCAGTGCAAATGGATGAAGGGAATCCATTGCCAACTACAGACTTTTGTTGTCCGGTTAAGTAGCGCGTGTATCAGCATTCTATTAGGTAATATAGTTTCACAAAACTGTCAAAGCACGTTAAATGATCTACGTGCATGCTCTTCTCAGTAATAAAATGTCGAATTTAAACATCGGTTCACTTAAACAGGTGGACTCCAAGAAGTGGCGACTGACAACTGACTAGTGTCCGACGGACGATTGACTTTTGTATCTACAGAGTAAATTTTGTAGCAATCCATCCAGTTGTGTCATTTTATACGCAAACGCCTGAATATGAACGACCTGTAGTCTACAAGGCAACAGGTTGACCAGTTTACTTGTGGCAAACAGCCAATATCGTTGTATTATAAACTTTCGGGCATAACTTGTTCTCGTTTATCAGGAGAAATTTGTGGAAATACAAACAGATTCTCTCCAATTTCGATATATTAACTCTGATTGATTCCTATTAAGAACTGAAACCTTGGACCCCGAACAGTAAACACATTAACCATTTCTGTGTCTTTGTGGAACTTTTATCTGTTATGTTAACATTATATTTCAAAGCAGGAAACAATGCATAAAACCTTTGTTCGCACCATTGTACCGACAATACATCAACGTTGTATGTGGTTTTGTCTTTACGAAACTGCTCAGTTGTTAGGCTTAATCTGAAGAACTGTCCATCTGTCTTGCATTAGGCAATCTATTCATTGTAGGATGTGGAAACACCAACAAATAAAACGTAATTCGTTATACCAGTGATGACCCATTACGCTGTAGAATTATGCAAAAGGACTAGTTGTTCAAATCGGGTGGAATTTGTTAAATACTGCGCCATATTGTTCAGTCAGCAAAGTTTTCATGTAGAGTTTTGGTCATAATTAACAGAATCGGATAAATTTATCAGGAGAGCAGTTTCTCAACTATGTGGAAACAAATATCTCGTTTGTACAGCTTAGTGTCGATCAGGGTCAGTGGTCAGCTGAAACGCAACAAAATGAGTCCACCATTTTGATACGTGATAATCAAGCAATGTGTCAATCAACATGGGAGAAAGGTTTGACGTCTTCTACCGCAGATAGTCATCTGGGATAACTCATTCTGGGTCTGAAGGAACAAATGGAGGCCGCCCGTAACGGGATACAAACGATCAATCGCAACTTACGAATGTCATCGATAGCTGGCATTTCCACTTTACCTGTTACTAAAAGAAACTGTTTAACATTTTCAGCGGCCGTATTTGCAGTTAAAAGTCGTTGATTTTTGTGTCTTAAATTGTGGCTTAGTTATTTTCAGAATCATTTGTGCGTGAGTCATTTTCTGTCAGAACTGCAGGCGGACATCGAACGTAAATCAGTGGAAGGAGACTGTTTGTCTTGTTGTTTCGTCATTCAAACTTATGTACATTATGTTTTTGTATATCCATGACCACCTCGGTAGAATCTTACTCACACTATGGGCCATGCTTATTACAAGTGATACTGAGCTCGTCTATTGTGCAAAACGTAAGCGTACTCAGCAGGAACGTCTATCATGTGACCCATCAGAACGAATCGCCTTCGAACGTGGAATGGGGAATTCCTCTTTGTTTCAATACCGCTTCAGCACAGCTTAAATCGGCTGAATAACTAACAGGCGCATCTAGCAACAGTGCTTAAAGACAAACGCGTAATATCTTAAATGAACTGGGTACGGAGCTTACAGTAAATGATATGGAGACGTTAGATCACTTTGCACGACCCTAGTTAATAAACGGTACGGATTTACAATTATCCACTCGGTCGACTCTTGAGTCTGATGCGTTGGTATGACAACTTGTTGTTCAGCTAATTTGCTTATTTATTTATGCTGATAATGGCGTAACTTAGCAGGAACTAAGGTTTAACCTTATTGTTGAAGTTGAATATTGTATGCCGAGGTTTATTTTGAGTTTTCAGTTAATTCGTTCGTCAGGGGGACATTACTATATTTCCTAACGCATGACTAACACAATAGTTGCAGCGATTTGTCATTGTGATTAATTAGTGTGACTTTGTGAATTAAGAGATTGCACATCTGTCACTACTAATCAACATGGTAGATCGAAATTGGCGTGAAAACAGCGCTTTGCATGTCTGAGAAAACACTCGATTAGATGGACTCTTAGCTAAAGCACAAAAAATTTTTCGAACCCCTTTCATTTTATCCAATGCATAATTGCGATTAGCAAAACACCCCTTATCGGTGTTATGTCTACAAAGTGGATTACTTTCAAAGGTGTTAACAGAATGGGAAGAAATTAATAACCATGTTCATTTGACACATTTGCAGGACGTCAAACTATTCACGTCCCTGTCGCGGCCAATCAACATTACTCCATGGTCACCTGCGTTGCATTTGCATGGTTGTCCGCCCTATCTGTTAGTCGTCGTGTGTCTAGCCATCAGCAAGTGTTTGTGAGCTAACTGCAATTTAATCAGTTGTAGGGACCATCTAAATTTCGTACACAGCAGAAACCGAGTATGATGAACAGTTTTCTTATAGCTTACGCCATCTTGTTCGTTGGACTTTTGAAAGGGACACGTGAGTTCTGTTTTTGTGTGTCTCAGTGTTTCATTTCCGGTTTGTTTTCTTTGGAATACAGACCCATTTTCAACAGTATTTTCTCAGTTATGCCTACATATTGTTATCAGATGCTCAATTAAATAAGTTGATTGGGTGTATTGCAAAAACTTAAAAGCCACTGTTATTTAACTATGTCAATTTCTTCATCATATATATTTATGTGCATTCATGGAATAAATACGCATACATATGCGCTATTCTATTCATTAAGGATTTCGCATTTGAGAATGGTGAAATAAATTCACTTCGTTTGCTTACCATAGGTTCTGTTTTGACCATAACAGCAGTAATTATAAAGCCCTCGCCGATTTTGAACAATAAAGTGCCGAATACTGCTAGGGAGGAACAATGCATTTATCTAAAATGTTCCTTCGTTTTGTGAAAGCTACTTTACCTGAAAAAGTAAGATTATTGAGGATGACTGACATTAACGACTCGAGATTTTACGGTGAATAGTTAACTGTTAAAGGTTTGTGATGAAATCAAGACATGCCTATCAAGAAATCTATCTATGCTTTTCCAGCCCAGCGGTAACCTGCTATGAGCGAAACAGATAACTACAAAGTTTGCTAATTGTACGCATGTTACACTCTCCGACAAAAGTACAGGAGGTCGTTCAGTTAATGAACGATTGATCGAGCAAGGAGTGATTTAACTCCGAAGGTACCTATGCGCACCAGCGTTAGTCCTCAAAATGGGATCGACAGTCTGCACTAAGAAATCTCGAGGTCGCCGCCCCAAAAAAACAATTAGATTAGATTCACATAACCTTGAAACACACCCTTATCGAATTCACTAATCTCGTTCACTGATGAGCCTCACAACAAGATTGTGTTCTCCACCCAGTGTTTGCCATGGATTTTGGGACGTAAGCTGAGATTCAGCATCTTAGTGAATCCAGTGCGCTGTGTAAATGGGGAAGCCACCAGATCACGTTACTTTGGATTGGGGTCTACTAAATTTGTAAGCCGGTAAATGGGTGCGATGGATTTACCCATCGCAGATATATCCCTTAGCAATTTTGGTGATTTTTTGATTACAACTTAGAGAGAGATATTAATCGTGCTGTCACCGATCGGAGTTATCAGAACATTTACTATATTTTCAATCGAGGCGGTCGTGCAATTTGAACATGACACACAAGCAAATGTGTCGGATCGTTTCCAAACGAATATTTGGTCTATTTTCAAGTTGAACATCACCCACAATTGATCGCAGCTGTCGCATTCCCATAGACTTTCCAGTCGGCCCCTTTCGAAATGAGAGCGAAACTCGAGTCTAGTGCTTCTTTTCGAAAGGGGCCGACTGGAAAGTCTATGGGAATGCGACAGCTGCGATCAATTGTGGGTGATGTTCAACTTGAAATTTCATACATAATGTAGATTCTCTGATGCAGTGGTCAATATGGTTGCCCCGTAAAATCATGGCTGGAGTCTTAGTGCCGACCCTGGCGAGGATACTCATCACTTACGAGATCAACTAACAGCGGTAGTCAAATATATTGATTACTTTTGGAAGGGGTTGACCAGAAAACTCATGGGAATGCGACAGCGGTGATCAACTGTGAAGTGACATTTAACTTTGGTGCTACGACGCCAAATAGTTTCTAACAGACTAGTAAGGTCTGTTTTTGGATGGCTGTAATTAATGATGGCAAAAACTAGTTGGACAGGACTAGAGAATAGATGGCAAAGTATTAGCGCGTTCAAGCCTGCATGACCCTACTCATCTTATTTGCTTGAGTACTAGTCGTCTCAGTGACTGCTCGTCCAGGTACTAGTATTTGCTTAAAAAACCGGTATAAACAGTACTGCACTTCATTCAGAGGCTCTGGAGCTGACAATTTTCCGTTTAACTTTGTTCCTATAGTTAGACTCGTATTCAAGCTTGGCAATATTGCGACAGTTACAAATAGAAATGTTTTCTAACGTTCGAATTTTTAGTTCCACCATCGATCTTAGTTGCCAGCTTCACGATCTTATGTTCCTCAGGACATACTAGTTAATGTGTAAAGTAGTGTCCGGCAAACTTCGTACAGTTGCCTTCTTCTGAATGCTCGACCAAACTAAGTTTTGGCACATTGATATTCCAAGGATAAAGTGTGCATCTAAGTTTGTATTAGAGCAGATCACACCGATATTTCGGGATAGGTCGAGTTCAAGCAGCACAAAATTGCATGTGTGAGTGTTACCGTAGATTTTGTTACACTTCTTTCGTTACACTTCTCATTTCTAACACCATTTGTGTAGTCCTAATATTTGTAACGAAGTATTGTGCATGTACTGGTAAGAATTTATTATTTAATTTGGATTAACGACTAAGAAAAATTATGACTAGTCCAATGTGCACACACCAATGTTACATAAAAACATTATTTCAGCATACTGTCAATCAATTACTTCATTTAGTTAATCAACTAATCTTCGAATAAAAATTTTGTCTTCGGATAGTTCGGTCACTGGTTGGCATTACCTTTTATCCTCTCTTATAACTTTAGAACGCAAACTCCATATTTAGAATTGTCCACATAGTCCTCATTTAACACTTTTAAGGTGATCGTCTTGCTTCAATTTCTTCAGCAACTTTAAGACAATTATTATCCCATGGATGGACATCCGACCTAGCCTCTTGGGCTTCTCAAACGTCATGCTAGCCATTGTCATCACTAAGGAAGATCGAACATGCTAGTTGTGTGTCATGGCCTATTGACACATGTTTGTTAATATCCAATACCGAAGTGACAATGTGTTCATACGTGTCCAACTCTTTCTGACTGGTCGGCCTCCTATGAAGAGCAATCCCAATGCATGTGCGCTGCAACATTCCATGTAAGCCTGTTAACTATGAATCATAAAACAGCCAAACCCGGTTGTCACAGCCTGAAAGAGTTTAGAAGTGGATGGGACGTTATGATCAATGGCCACAGTTGATGGGTTAGTACATGATATGATCACAGAATGCAAACTTACTGGGGGCAAATCTGAAATATTTTAATCTGTTTTGCTGAATTCCAGATGCGCAGATAAATTGTTACGCCTGTACCAAATGTCCAATACCATTCAGCGATGGTTCCACTGGAGTGACCAAGCCAAACAACTGCAAATTTTGTGAGGTGAGAACGCAAGTTTAGCTTTCTTTCGGATTTTGCTAAGTGGTTCGGAATGAATATATTTCTTATAGATCCCACATCTCAACCGGTGTTATGGTCTGTTTTCAGCTACAGCGATTACGGAGCAGTATTATTCGACTAACTAGACAGTTTAGCTGCCATATTTTTAAAGTCAAATGAATTCAATGATACGAGCTGTTTGCCCGGAAATTATTAATTCTCGTTTTTTTACACGATCTTGTCTTTAGTAAATGAGGAACAACTCACTTAATGTGCCTGAGTCGCGAAATGATGTTAATATTAATCATGAAACTAATGGTACGTTTATGGGATGGTCGTAGTCAGTAACATTTGTGAAAAAATCCAACAATTTAGCTTTGTGGTTAGTTCGAAGAATATTGAGGCTAGGTTTGTGCAGAAATCGAACCAATTGGCGAATAATCTAAAACTAGTGAGATTGGGCGCGCAAATGAATCTTGCGACTGGATCTGATAAAAGGTGTAGAAAAACTTTTGAAGAAATTTGACTATATGGAAAGACTTTGTCAGATAGGTTTCTTACTGAAAAGTTTTCCCATATTGTAAAATGATGACAATCAATGGGATAAAAGAAGTTTTTTCGGAGAACAACGGTGCAACAAACTAAATGCTTTGGGGATCAGGCAAGGGTATAAAGTCCTTCGGCAAAATATCGGAGAAAATAACTGACGGAAAATATCTTCGATGAAAGAGCATATTTGCTGTAAGAATCTAAGCGCCAGGCATAACACAGAAGTTTTCGAACTCTGATGAACGCATCACTATCATGGAGTGACCACATCACATTTTTACTCGATGTGATTCCCAAATATTTACTAGGTGGCGGTAGAAGTGAGGGCTTATTTTTAAGCAAAAAGAAGAGGCAAACCTTGAAAAATTTCCATTTCAGGAGCAAATGCAAAATGTTAACACATATTGCACGTCTCCGTCATAGATATCTCTACGTAACCGAGATTCTTGCGACCTGATCACACCCAAGTCGGCATATTCAGACAGGTGAATAATGCTGTTCCACTTTAGCATGTTACTGAATGACGCACGGATGTTTTCCCTTATATTCATTAGTTACGGCATTTTGGTAATCTAATCGTCACTCTAATCATAGTCCCCCTCGGAAAATTACCTGAACAAAATCTTCAGTCGTCTGCCGTTAATATCTCGTTTGGGAGTCAGCTGTGTCGTTTAATTCAGACGCACGGGGGTTTGCAAGTCAGTGGGAGAGTGTTGATAACACTTAATAGAAGCGGGCAGAAACTCAGTCTGCCTCAAGTCTATAGATATAGTAGTACAGTATTACAAGCTAAAGTGGCATTTACGTGTTTAGTAGTTAACATACACAGGAATAATTTGACCAGTTTACTGGTTGTTGCCACGCATAGCGTTTGCATGCACGGTGGACCTCGACCACACGCCGTGATCTCAATGCCAGGAAGACCAAAAACTTCGGATGACAACTAACAACATGTATGTGCGCAGCACGGGGTGTGTCTACAAAGAGGCTGCTGTTAATTTACTTCCACAAAACTGTGCTGCTGTGCTTTGACACTACTCTCAACAAACCATCTTCGTCTGCCTCCACTCCATATCACAGTTGTGCAGCTGCCTTCTGCAATTTTTTTAATCCGGAAGGTGAGAAAATGCCACTTTGGTATTTTGTTGCAGCGAGCTATTCACAGTCACTGAGTCAAAGGTAGTTGACCGGTTTAGTAGACTACTGAAAAGCTTGCACCTTATTTTCCTCAGGTCCTCCGATTGTATGTACAAACCGCCAGGATCCTTGTCAATAACCGCTTTAGTAGACTGGATAACTGGGCCAAAAATTGCCTCAAACAAACTGTAGAACTCTGCGGTTGCTGTGCTTGCCGTGGGTTTGGTTCGAGATTACGGGTGAATTGTATCCTAATGGTGTAACTATTCTTGAGCTACGTCTTTCCAGTTGGTATTGATTCTTGTACGTCTTAGTCAATACAATACCATGAACGTGCTGACCTCAGCGGGTCTTTCCGCCTGGGATAATATTTTTACACGCGCCGTACTTCACACGCTAGCTTCACTATACAACGGTTTTAATTATCATCAGACATGAAATGGGTAAATTGCGGTTGAAAAAGTGGTCCGAATGGATTTCCATACAAATGACGAACGCTTCGTTTATCGACACAGCAAGAAAATGCCTTTCGTTTAACTTGAGTCGGCCACAATGAAAACAAGTGTGGTGATCTGAAGAGTGACGTTGTCGTTCTGACCACAACATAAGAAAGTTGTCTAAGTATTCATCAGAATCATCGATAAAATGGAACAAATATGATCTACTTTTTAGCATCAGTGTACCACGATTCTAACTGTCCGTGACTCCAATTCAACGATGGAGCAGTATTCACAGCCCACGTAATTATGTTTTGATACAGTGCGTTTGTTATTTACCCACGTTAACCCGCCTGAAATTAATTACGTCCAGTCACGCTTCAGTTTTCCTTAAGGCATTTACGATTGATTTAGTGCTTTTGACATCAAGGCGAGTAAGCCGAGCGCAAATCGATATCACGCCTTCCAGTCCTTGAGAACTACTCCCGAAACAATAAATATAGGACAAATTTGGAAGTCAAAATTCCCTACGATTGATCACACCTCGCTTCCTCCTGTGACCCTGTGTAACTAATTTCTTGTTGTTATCCTTACAACCCCTAAGAGGTTTAACGTTTCGAGTAGACATTTTTGAGCCCGCAGTGGGAATGAATGTAAGCGCAAGGTAACATACTCTGCAACTGCTAGGATTACAAACTGATATGACAAATATTTTATCGTTATTCAGACACCGAGTGTCTATCAAACTCAAAAGACTGTCTTGACCAGCATGTTATGATTCTGTAATAAATAATGTCAAGCAAATGCAATCGTAAGAAAAGATAAACATATATTCAAGGTAGGTAATATGAGGAAAGTGCTCCACAGATACGTAGCGTTAGGTGAGAATAAAATACCGTAGTCAACTAAGCGAAGCAAGTGTGCTGCAAATGATAAAACTTCGGTCACTTGGTAAGAGAAAGAAACAAAATATACACGTCAACAAAAGGTGCAGTTAGTAAACGGCTTCTGAACTGTTCTGACAGCCATCCACAGACCTGAGAGATCGTCTTAAACAAATTGTCCGGATTGGCTGGATAGCGTGACTCGACCCAGAGCGCGGCAATTGCAGATAAACATGTCTTTATCAGTCCACTAGCGTGCAGCCTTGGATGATTTGCCCAAATATATTGAGACAGTCCTCTGTTGTGCGGCCTATATACACTGTTATGCTGGAACAAACGGAACAGTAAGTACGAGCAATTTATTGTTCACCTACGGACGTAAAATTGAGTTGGATAAACTTGCAAACGTACTTCGACTAGGGAATGTACTTGTCAATTTCTACGTGGAGTCTCTCGGTTGTTTTTAAAACTGCTATCGCATTCACATGATAACTTTAGCATGCGTTCAGGAATGAAATGCCTCGGATAGCCACATTCCGTGAACGTGTTCACACAAAACCAGAAAACCCAGGAACCAGAAACGTTTATATTTCACCAGCTGTCCTGCGATCCAGTGAAGAACCCCCCCCCCCATTGAACCCACATAATGTGTTGCATTTAGTCTGAGGATTAATAACCAAAAACAAGCTTGTGTACTACGCTTGTGTTTTCTTGGACAGACCAGGGTTATTCAGGCGATTCTTTATATCCCCACTATACAGTCTGCTTCGAGATCTAAGACAAATTTAGTTAAGAACACTGTTCACCACCGAAATCAAAGTATCTGATGTCATTTCAATTGGAGATTAAGAATGTTATTACTGGCAGCGTCTCGAAGTTAAAAGCCAGAAATCAATTGTTTCTGTTAAGAAATTTTAAGTGTTCAGCTGCCCTTGAAAAAGCAGAACGCCTCAAGCGATAAGGTGCAAAGCAATCTGAAAAATTATGTGTAATTTCGTTGTGAGTGTGCACCAGAGTAGTAGGTAGTGAAACACAAGTAGAATGTAATTTTGAAAGTTGAACGAAACAATTACTGGACTAGTCGGGTACCAAGACTTACATTCCATCAAAATGTTAGCTGAAAAAATGTTGCTTATGATAACTAAAATAATTAAATTTCATTGCAAGGTATATTGCGATACAATAACTTCGATTCTAATGTTTTACAAGCTTTGAACTTATGAGACAACTTCAAAAGGAAATTTGAATTATGGGGTTAATACCGATTTCTCCGAAATATCAGCGTTCTGGAAGAGCTGGGGTGAGTTTCTATTGATTCAACACGTAGGTCTTAATGCCATAAAATTGTCCGAGAAGTTCTTTGAAAACATCACTAGTAGTCAGGATGGGCCGAAAATCACCCAATACAAACTGCATTAATCAACTGATCATTCAGAACACCGGTAGCGGTGCTTTTTTTGTAACACTCATATTGTGTGTACAGACGATTTGAAACAGTGAATTGGCCATCTAATATGCAGTAAAAGGAAGCCTCAGAGAGCAAATACCCGGAGATCTACAAAGAAACTAGCTAAAGTGTACAAGTGCCTACGGTCTATTAAAAGTGATATAGATTTGGACTGTTATGGGAATTTTACAATTTTGCATATGCATTCACACATTAATAACAATAGTGTTTCCTGCCCTCAGTTTGCATGAACCAATCGTGCATCTTCACACTCGTGTACACAATAAACGGTCATAGTTGATTAGCATCTAACAAACTTCCCGAACTAGACAAAAGTGTAGCACGAGTCTGATATTCGATTCAGCGGAATTTCATTTACGTTCACTTTATTCTTACTGTCGAGTGTTCCAAAGACAGCTTGATGAATACTGTTCGCTCCCTGGTTAATCGTTTAACATACGAAGTCACTCTATCTGTTAACGCTTCTTCTAAGTGGTTACACTATTTCAAATATCGCAAACATCTGCACAAAATAAACAACCCACTAAACAGAAGCATTCTTGGTTAGGTAAGATCTTCCTCATTTGTATATGAATGGCCATTTCCTCAAATGTCGAATAATTCTGGGCGGAGAGTATTAGTAAGGAATGGTCTCCATGTAGATCGCTGCAGCCTAAACCACTGACCCATCAACATCTTACCGATTACCATCTTGGAGACAACCAAACTAAATAGTTTCGTCCGTATTCGTGACTCTAAGTTGGTCAGAAGTTTGTTGAACGATTTCCATAACGCCTAAACGCGATGAAATCCGTTAGAACTAATTCACCAAATCTTCTTGCAGTCAGAGATCTTTATTATATTCACACCGAAAATCTGACCGCTCTTGGCGATAGACATACAAACTTTTGTTAATATCTTACATGATAAAAGACATTTATTGCCAATGC
>LOND01005927.1:16512-30255 GCA_014220965.1 Paragonimus kellicotti
ACTCAAGTTAACACCGAGGTTCTCTCAAAAAGCGTACCTACTCCTGCAACTGCCTAGAAAAGAGAAACTCCTCTGAAATGAAGACTTGGTGGTGGCGTTCAATCAACTCAGAAACGAATCTGTCACCAATCCACGACACTTTCCAATCCCAAAACCGAGTGAACCATTCAGGGTGCCAGTCGGTGCACGTGAGATTTGAATCACGGCCATCTTTTCACAACCAGCAGGTCAAATCGACTACGCCACTAAGGTACTGACATGAGTTAAGAGAGTATTCCATCCGGAGGAAGAATGCCTAGATTTCGTTCGGGCTTCAGAGCATAGAGGATCCGCCTGATATCGACAACCTCTCATGGTGGGATGGGCCACACACCCCTCATATGGTTGACGAAGGCGGAGGATCCACGTGGACGACTGGCGCGCGATGCACCTCGAATACAAGAGTTCAGTCATACCAGCGGAAATGTCAGTGACAGCAATTACGAGATAACCGGTACATTGTCAAGGCCAATACAAGACAGGTAGTCACTGATCAAGGCCATAACTGTAAACGAACAAAGAACTATCTGAACACGTCACGTCGAGACTCTGCCTTGGCGCGATATGACGACTTGTGCATCTCGATGACTTAGTATGGTAAACTGGATGGCGTGATGATCGCACCGGCAGTCACTCAAACCAGTCAGCCTAATAGATGGAGGTCTGACGAACCGCCCCCACCCCTGGTCATCCAAGTTGGCAGAGTTTGGCATCGTTTTCCGGAAAAAGCAACAGTTCTGACAAACTACCACCAACTCGCTGTCCTTGCGGTACAGGCTTTTGAGCCAAAGGCTTTGGCTTGAGAACCCTAATCAGTCCCCTCTCTGGATGTGGGTGTTCTAGCAGTATATCAGCCCACAAACAACCATGAATATTCACAACACTGTTAATTTCATACTGCATCGGCCGTCTCGCAGTATAAACCGGGTCGCCCTATCTGCTGCATACAGCAGGGTGGATAGCGAAAAGATGTTAGTTGTCCCTTCCGGGTCCCCAATTCAAGTAAACACCTGGTAGATTCCACAACAGATATTGCAAGTCATAGTGATTCCTTCTCAATTAGTCGAATCTCTTACCATCTATTCTGAGGCTTCATTCCTACACGATTTAGACCTAGAATGTAAATTGATATAAGCGCTCTTACACTCTAAAACAAATAGGTCAACAGATCGCTCTCGCACGAAAGTTAGACTCGTTGTCAATAATCGTTGCATTTCAGGAGACTAGAATCCATGACAGTAGTCAACGTATGGAACTAACAGCACCCGCATTGTCTACCCGATACTGGTTATACACTTCGGGTGACTCCACAGCCGCCGTTACCGGTCAGGCTGGAGTAGGTATAGTCCTCAGCACGACGGCCGCAGCCGCATTAGTAGATTGGATTCCTGTTAACAGTAGACTGTGCCGTCCGCTTGGCAGGTTCTGTTAAGGCCAGCTCTAGACACAAAACCTTCAGGAATCCAACTGACTGTAGTGATACCAGCATCAAGAGCGTCTTTTATTCGGATCTAGCCGCTCTCCTTCGGTCGACACATGGTTCTGATATAGTCGTTCTGGCCGGAGATATGAACGCCCAGGTCGGCCGCCTTGGTGAGACCGAATCTCGTTTAAGGTGGCAGGTTTGGGATAGCATCACATCGCTCGATAATGGCGGGCGACTGTTGCAGCTGTGCGCTGAGCATAAGCTATTTTTAGCCAGCACTAGTTTTAGGCATCGTGCGCGTCATTGTTATACTTGGCGCCCTCCTTCTCCCAATTAGGCCTGATGCCAGGCAGACCACAAGTGTTAGTTATAATTGACGTGGTTCGATTCACGACTGTCGTTCTTATTGGAGCACATACTTGAATTCGGATATGTGCTGATACATTGTCATTTTGTCATTATCTTTGCAAGGCAATGACACCACCAACAGGAACGATTGGCTATTGAGAAAATGGTTATAAAGTCGGTAAGGCATAATTACAGAACGAGCCTAGAAAGCAGGTCTAACACGGAAACCCAACCTACTGCTAGATCCAGATTGGACAGGCCATTCCTGAAGCAGACACTGTAGCATGCGGCATGAGTATTCGAGAAATCCGGAGAAATCCAAGGAGTTGCGTTGTAACTAGATACACAGGATATGAGCGCGTAAGTGGACTACAACAGATGATAGTACAACGGTTAAGGACGCGGTGCGTAACATAACGACCGGTAACAACACAGCGGATAACGGATCGACGGATAACGACAATGAACAACGGACGACGGAGTACACACGATCAGAGATCAGTCAACCCAATCACCCAAGGCTAACGCATGAAGACAGGAAGAAGACTGGTCTTCAAAGAGAGCTTTATTACATCGCTCCGTCCGAAGATCATAAACTCGTTCATATTTATAGGGTTTACGAACCAATAAGAAAACAAGGTCGAAAAATGGACCAGACAACACAGCAGAACCTCGATCAGAAGACGAGCGTGTGGGCGGATTGCCAAAAATAGTGACGAAAGGTCGAGAACGCTCGTGAAAGACGGACGTTCGCATATCCATGCCAACCTTGAGGGTTACTTAAAGTAGTTATACTCGAAGCCTTTTGCAAATCAAATAAAACGACCCTGTTTTCAGAGAATTAGACGACTTCTCCGTTGGTAACAGCTAATCTTCTTCGGGTCAACCTGATTAAGAACCGATGGTCAACGTTGCCGATGGCAAACGTTTTTTTCTCTTTCTCGGGGAATTAGGGACTTCCTCGACACCAATACTTGTAACGCTACTTCTGCACTAGTGATTGCATTCCAATTACCCAGCTTACTACAAGCTACCCACTCTGCTTTTAATTGACGCTCCGGCTACGGTATCTACCAAGACCACCTTTTGCTCCCCCTCGAACAGAATTGTTTATTGTCCACGCGGTAACAGTGAACAAAAACAAAATCCTTAGTACAATGGTGGGCAAAACTTTCCGATCCGTCGTACACAAAGCAAAAAAAGCGTTCTCATCTCATCTTGACAACGGGTAGCAGGAAGCCAGATGTGAGTGAAGTCACCTACGAAGTCAATGAGGAGCACAACTATAGGTTACAACGACGTCCAGGACGGTGGGATGAACACTTCCAGCCGTTGACGACGCCTTCGGACTCTCCCTGTGCCCACTGGTCCGCTGACTTTTCTCCGCCCTCCGAGGCAAAAGTCTCACTCAAGACAAACTACGTGAAACGTCACAAGACAACCGGCTCAAACGAACTCTCTTTTGCTTCTGTTATGGGTAGGAACACAACCATAGCCCAAGAACTGATGGCCCCGCTCCGGAAACTCTGGGTCAGTGAATCCGTCCCAAATGACTGAGGTTTCGCTAACATCATTCCGATTGCCAAAATAGGCCTAAGCACTCCACATGCAAACCATTGTGGGATTAATCTGAGTCCTATTGTGTTGAAGTTGCTTACAGCCGTTGTACTTTGTAAACTAAGCATAAAGAGCGAACGATACATATGTGATGAGCAAACTGAGTTTCACCTCTGCCGTGGCTGCAGTGATCACATCTTCACATGCCACCAGATGCTTGAACTTTGTCATTCATGCAGGAGGCCGACAATTCTCTTTCCAACCGACGTACGGGCCTTTGAGTCGGTTGACGGAGCTGCACTCTTGTATGCCCATGAAGTATGCCAACGTCCTTAAAGCAATGTCTGTAAGACTTTGGGCTGGATAAGAGCTTATGACAACTTGTCGTCGGTCCTCATCATTTTAAGTGATGTGCAACAAGGTTATCCAGTATCCCCATTCCTGACCAACTTTGCAACATACGGGATCCAAAAGTGCGTTCTGACGGACTGTAAAGATGACGGTATGAAATCACTCTCATACACCAGGTCTCGAGGTCTAGTGTATGCATGCGGCATTACTCTGGCCCGTGAGAGTCTACAAGAAGTCCGGAAAGTCTTAGACAGATTAAAGGCCTCAGTACGTCAATTAGGTATGAACTTTGTACTTTCTAAGGTCTTGTTGCAAGATTGACAGGACTGCTCTCGTTCTCATTTCTGGTGGTGAACCGTTGGAGGTGGCTGAGAGTTCATATATTTTAAGTAGTTCAAGTGCTTTAGGGGCTCTATCAGCACCAGTGGAAGTTCTGATAGGATCCAGAATTGCATAGCTAAAGCTCGGATAGCATTGGTCAACTTAGGCCATTTGAAATGTCCCCATGGTCTGATCTTTTTGATGGGCCGAGTGTGTCACGCTGCCATACCTGCTGTTCTTACTGTTCGATCTCGTAGGACCTGATCAAAAGGAGTCCGTACTAAACTGCACGGATGAGATTACCGCCATTAAATATGTTAAGGCAGCCCGCCTGAGACGTTCCCAGATGGTGTCCAAAACGTCGATTGGTAGATACCTGATAGAAGCGCGACGATCGACCGGTATGTATCACATACATATAAAGAGAGTAAACGAAAGAGAGAGGAAAAGATGACGGAGATATATTTTAAAAAAAGTTGCGACGACGCTGAGAAACCCTAACCTGCGGAAGTCATCCAGCAGGACGGTTTGCATCCAATAGTACTGATGGAACTTGAGAATGTGCTAGCACTTCCACCAGCTTTAATGTTTGGCTTGCCTTGACAGCAAGGACGAACCCTCCATGGAGTGGATAAGGACACTCGTCTACCCCATGTATGGAGGGGGGATGACAAGCGCAAGCTGCAAGTCACGTTGACCAATGAACCTTACTTCACTCACTGTTCCGGTGAGTGAACGTATGCCGGACGGGAAACTCAGGGGGTATCTACAGGCAGACGAGTTGCTACACCCATGCCAATATGGTTTTTGTCAGGCAGGCGCCTGCGTGACCTAGCTGCCACTAACAAGAGAGCACTGGGTTGAAGCTGACCCTAGTGGTACGTCAACAGAGACATCTTTGTGGACTTCAGCAAGGCTATCTGCAAATTTCCACATGGAAGATTCCCAAGAAAACTCGAAGCATTCAGCGTCACCGACCGTATCTCAAGTGGAATAGAGGACTTCCTCTGCGATCCCAGTTACTCGTGGATGGGACCTATTCTTCTTGGCGGGAAATGTTCAGAGGGGTTCCTCGAGGCTTCGTCCTGGGCCCTCAGTTCTTTTGGTCCTTAGTAATGATCTCCCCAAAACCAATGAATCACCGTGGATGACGCACGACGGCAAGAGATCGGAATGCACTACAAATCGGTCTTGATCGCTTAATGAAATGGGCTTCTAAATGAACTTTGTCAGTGAACTCCAAGTGTGCACACATGCATATTGGGAAAATGAATGGAGTGGATGCCTACCACATGAGGGGACGGTTGCTCAGACAAGCAAAAAGTGGACGCGACCAGGATATCGTTGTCTCAGCATCACTCAAAACGTGGGGCAATACGCATAGCACCTGCACATCGGTACGCGGCGTACTGGGGCAATCAAACGGCCTTCAACAGACATGCACCCAAAACCGCAAACACTCAAGACAAACTACGTGAAACGTCACAAGACAACCGGCTCAAACGAACTCTCTTTTGCTTCTGTTATGGGTAGGAACACAACCATAGCCCAAGAACTGATGGCCCCGCTCCGGAAACTCTGGGTCAGTGAATCCGTCCCAAATGACTGAGGTTTCGCTAACATCATTCCGATTGCCAAAATAGGCCTAAGCACTCCACATGCAAACCATTGTGGGATTAATCTGAGTCCTATTGTGTTGAAGTTGCTTACAGCCGTTGTACTTTGTAAACTAAGCATAAAGAGCGAACGATACATATGTGATGAGCAAACTGAGTTTCACCTCTGCCGTGGCTGCAGTGATCACATCTTCACATGCCACCAGATGCTTGAACTTTGTCATTCATGCAGGAGGCCGACAATTCTCTTTCCAACCGACGTACGGGCCTTTGAGTCGGTTGACGGAGCTGCACTCTTGTATGCCCATGAAGTATGCCAACGTCCTTAAAGCAATGTCTGTAAGACTTTGGGCTGGATAAGAGCTTATGACAACTTGTCGTCGGTCCTCATCATTTTAAGTGATGTGCAACAAGGTTATCCAGTATCCCCATTCCTGACCAACTTTGCAACATACGGGATCCAAAAGTGCGTTCTGACGGACTGTAAAGATGACGGTATGAAATCACTCTCATACACCAGGTCTCGAGGTCTAGTGTATGCATGCGGCATTACTCTGGCCCGTGAGAGTCTACAAGAAGTCCGGAAAGTCTTAGACAGATTAAAGGCCTCAGTACGTCAATTAGGTATGAACTTTGTACTTTCTAAGGTCTTGTTGCAAGATTGACAGGACTGCTCTCGTTCTCATTTCTGGTGGTGAACCGTTGGAGGTGGCTGAGAGTTCATATATTTTAAGTAGTTCAAGTGCTTTAGGGGCTCTATCAGCACCAGTGGAAGTTCTGATAGGATCCAGAATTGCATAGCTAAAGCTCGGATAGCATTGGTCAACTTAGGCCATTTGAAATGTCCCCATGGTCTGATCTTTTTGATGGGCCGAGTGTGTCACGCACATTCCTGCTGTTCTTTGGTGAATCCCGTCTGTTTAACATGGACATATTTCACGATGTGCGTCTTCCGTCTTTGTTAGACATATGATGTCTGCACTCAGGAAGTTCACAGACATGTTTTGGACCTTAGTGGACACTTTTGTCTCCTGTGCATAACAATCTTATCTAGGACTTTATTGGATCACACGCTTTTTTTGTAAACGGCATCACCCCATTTCACACGACATGCGTTTATATAAGTGGCGGGTCTAGCTGCTTCGGTAGTCTGGTTTCTATTGTTTGGAGTAATCGACAGTTACGCTGGCTTCAGTTTGCCTTTTTCGTTCTTGGGCTCATTTCTGACGGACAGTGAATACCTTCGATTCAGCGTATGGTGTAATTTGGTGAAGAATATCAGTTTGCGTTGCCGTTGTTGCGAATCCTTGTGCGTTGATGTATATCTTGATCCTTTTTCATCTTACACATTGGTATTTCATTCTGTTCCTATAATTTGGCACTTATAGTCTGTTCGTGGTAAATGCGTGTACTTCAACTCATGGTGTGTTTCTATCCGTACTGAAGACTTCATAAACAGCGTCACTTTAATTTGCATTGTTTGTTGTTCCTTTTGTCCGGTTCCTTTTTTTTTTTACAATCGTTTGTTGTCACCTTTCATACCTCTTCAGGTTTAATGACGGGCGTAGTTGTCGATTCAGGTGACGGTGTGACTCATATCTGTCCGGTCTATGATGGCTTCTCCATGTCCCGCTTGACAAAAAGGCTAGATGTTGCTGGACGAGACATAACCCGATATCTCATCAAAGTTAGTATTTGGCACTGTTGCTCGATCATATTTTCAACTTACTTGGTCTTCAATTTTTAACGCAGTTTAACGTTTAAAAGTACGTGTTATCGTATTCTAAACAGATTTTCCTGTTTCTCAGCATCCCTTTCACTTTAGGTGTCGTCACATTTTTTACCGTCTCATTTAACTTGTGCTCCTAACGGTTACCATTTAACTCGTCAGATGAGCAAAATCGTTAAGATTGGTTACACCCCCCAGTACACAGTGTACAACCATCTAACCTGGCTCGTATCGATGAGTTTTGCCTTGGAGTACTTGTTTGATGATCTTTGCTACAGGATTTAGTTGTATGTGAACACAGATTAGTCGTATATGTGTCACTCTGTTTCTAAACTGTGGTTTTCTTCTATGTTTAGTTTTATAACCTTTGTACATCAATTTGAGTCACCTCTGTAATTACAGTTTCAATGAGGTGAACGCTAACGAAACTGCCAAGATAAAACTGCACGTTGCAACCCATGTACATGATGCCAGTGTCAGACCTTTCGAAGAAAGCTGATAAAGACGATTAAACATGTGTGAGAAAGAGTTATAAAGACGGTCTTCAATCTAGCTTCTACGTGGAAATGCACATCAAAAGGATCGAGTGCTGAGTCTGACCTGTTTGCCCATCGTTTAACTACTCGAATAGCATTTACCAGAACCTTCATTTAAGTTAGACAGAGTGTTGCTTTTCATTTGATAGGTGTTCGTCAAAACGATGCGGTTCGCAATGAATCACACAGCCCATTCGAATAGGCGAACGAAGGTATTTACTGTGAATGGTCTGGCTGGTATTCTTGCCTGGGAGATCACCATATGGCTCCATTTGAAGAGTAGTTGGGTGGTTTTTAATGAACGATCACAAGTTGCATCTGTAGGTACAAACACCAATTGCTTTGGATGGTTAGATCTGGTGCTTCTGACAGTCCACCAAAACGATTGTTCAGCATGGATCTGCAGTAGAAAAGTGAATCCGAAACAGAAGGGTTTATATATTATCCTGACCATCGCGCAGCCCTGATTTGAACCCACGTGGTCATCTTTAGGACGTTGTGATGCCGTCAGCCTTCGAATGAAGTCATCAACTTTCACACAGTTGCATGGCTCGAGGGACGAACACGAAGTGGTGAACCGAAATAAGCCAGGTGATCAAGCCCCTAAGGGCAGTAGTGTTGCGTTTTTTGCAAACTTTCGATGTTGTACCAACAACGGTAAATTGAGATCTGATCATTTTTCCCGGTATACCGTATGCATCACTGCATTCGGGTAAAGAATCCGTAGGGAACGTTAATCGAGTTGTGCTGACAAACAGATTTCCCAGATAAATTCGGTTCAAAGAATCTATCGAACACTGGGGAGAATCGCTGCAGTTACAGGATCCTGCTGCAGGGAATTATGTTCCAAAGGGGCTGTGGTTGTGTCACACTTGGATGTCTAAACTTTAACCAAGCGTCGTTCGATTCCGTCTGATCCCGATTATGACAACAATGGACGGGGACTTGAGCGCAAGTTCTTGCGAAGACCGTGGATTCCACTTTATAGGACAGCCGGAAATTATGGAACAAACCATTTCAGAATGTGTGGACGATGGAACTTACGTGGTCAGTTACTGTTGCTGTAGGATACAAATGGTTCTAATGCCTATAGTGTTTAAGTACCCTACTGTGATCCCACTGATAAGACTTCATTCTACACATAGTAGTCAACTTTCAGGCTGATGGTTTGATTTGGATATTCATGTGGTTCGTCAGTGTGATGTGTTTGTGTATGCATGACATCCTTTACAACCCTTCATCGAGAGCAGAAATGAGTTTGGAGCTTAAATTGTGGAGCGGTTATAAAATTCCATATCCGGACCCACTTTCTTCAGCTCTTTTTAGAGATAATGATAACTAATTGCCGTGTGCATTAATCACATTGCTCTGTTCCATCTAGGAGGTTTGAGATTGATGCTTATCGGCAGTCGTTCTCATCCTACATGAAGGATTTCTGAAGCCACTTGCTTGTCTGCATCAACCTCATTGTTGGTTTTACTTAATAGCCATATTTTACACAGTTTATGATTCTGGGTTGTTGCTACTGGTTTTGTTTAGTACTAGTTCCGGCTGTGTGTCGTGTGAATGTGGATGGCTACTGGGAGCACGGGCTACTATCGGCGATCAGATGCTAGAGATGGTGGGTTTTAAAGTGTGTGGGTTTTAACTTGGTGTGTGGGTTCTGGTGTGTTGTGATCAGTTGTAGGTGTGTTCAACTTTTGTTTGTGTGTGTGTATTCCGTTCCTCAAATGAATATGTCAACCGTTTCGAATTGTTCGAGTATTATTGTGGTTGTGGAAAACAAAGGCCGTGGGTTTTGGCAACAAGTCTCAATTGTGTGGGTGGGTTTTGTGGATCTTGGAGACTAGAGAGGTTGTACGCCGAAAACTATGAGCGCGTTTATTTTTTCATACAGAGGTTGCACACATCCAGTTTCCACCGTTGCTGTTTATTATGGTTCGAGCCGTTATTGATCCTAACGGTGGCGGACAAAGTTGTGGGATAAAAAGTAAGAAAGCACAATGACAAAGTGTTGTCATCTTTGTGGGTGCAAATGTCTCACTGAATACAGTGCATTACTATGATTCTTAAATTGACTTTGACTGGCTGTGTAAACCGTTGTACAGTCCCAAACATATCAGGCGACACAACCTGACCACACGCGCCTTGTGTATGCCAATCCGCCGTTTATGTGTACTGGGTTAGGCTGGAAGCAACATTGATGGCCAGTGTACAGGACGCCGAAACCTGTCTAATAGGGCGGCCTCGACCTTTTGACTGGACTCCAAAGAACAAATAGCACTTTTAGTTTGCAATGTTATTGAACATAACAAGCAATTCTGGCCACTCGGTCTCATGTTGTGAGTACCGGGATTTCTTAACTTATTTCTTATTCGTTCATTCTCTCCTCCGACTTAAGAAACCCATCTCAACCACTTTTGTATCCATCTTTATAGCAGTGGTGCCAGCTACCATGTACTTAGTAAGGTACTGGCTATGCTTGTCTTCTCAACATAAGTGAGTATTAATTGTTCACCGCTTCAACTTGAGAATAAAGCGTTGTCCAGATCTCTTGGTTTTCCAATGATTCATGGCTTACGAAAAGTCAGGACGTTCACGTTTCCTATTTTCTCACTGCAATTTTTTTTTCAGCTTTCTTGCTGCTTCTCTGTCAGCTCATTTCAGACATCTTGAGTTGTTACTGCACTTACCTAGATGCGTCGAAATTTCCTGTACATATTTTTTTAAGAATCTGATCAATTGTTCCTCATGATTTTAGTGCTTGTAAAACCCTTACACTTAGAATTGTATTAAACTCCTACTCTTCTGTACGGTGATTTTTTTTTAAAAATTCTTCTCGTATATGTGCATAATATTCCCCCATAGCTGTGTAAAGCGTTTTTTCCCTTGGATTTTATCTGGCTTCTCTTTCGCCATAGTTCTGATTGGGGACTGACTGGTTTATCTGTCTCGAATGATAATTATAGCACTTGCTTCAGTCACATCCGTTATTATGAAATGATTTTTTGTGTGTGTATGATGCCTGCTGTGCTAAATGGATACCCAACGAGATCTGTAGAATCGTTTAGCTCACGTGATATAAACCCAGGTAGCCCCGTTGTCATCGGATCTTGAATTGAATGTTTTTTTTAATACTCTTGATCTCTGTTAAGAACCGGAACGACTGGATTATTTTACTACTTTGAAGTGATATTAAAGCGTGCCACCGCTTTAATCTGGTAGGCTGTGCTGACTAGAACTCCGGTTTTATCAGGGTAGCAGTCAATTGAAAAATATTACAATCACGGTAGAAGTTTTTAGGCGGTGAGACGTTATCATCTTCTGCACATTAAAGAAGTTAGAAAAGATACTCTCAAACAAAAAGCGTTTTGGCCGCCCAGTGGCTTACCGCAACCGCTGGTACGGACCGCAGTACGGTTGAAAAACTTGGTATTATTTCAAAACTGTTTGTTACATTTACTGCGCTCAGTCGTAATTGGAATCAAACTTCCCTGTCATTTTCATTACACTCTTGAGCTAGACAGGCCCTCCACTGCCTTCGATATCAGAAGTTGGGGTCAAAAGCTCAATATGGAGTATATCGGGTTGTTCTTCTTCCATGACATAAGAAGTCGAGAATCATCAGGAATTATTCTTCTCTCGGTAATTACATTTCTTCATTTACCGTCCATTTTCCGTTATTTTCCGTAATTTATCTTTTCTTTCTCTGTATCTGCGGGTGATAATTTCCTTCCCTATTAAGTTAGTCAGCAGGCTACACTAGTGAGTAATCTCGCAGGTTTGCGTGGTCTCTCGTAGACGTGAATTTTCTATTACAACGTCATTCCTTATTTGAATTTATTTCTAAATGACTGCTGCCCTAGGCGCCTCTCCCATAAGGTCTCTGGTGACACCAAAGCTTCGTCTTGCGGTCACGCTAAAATGGTGGATCGCATAGAGTTCCAAAGCCGAGCAATGTTTGCCCAGTTAAATCCTAGTGAACAGTCACTCATGTACCATCAGATTTAGCATGACAGTTAAACTTTGATGTCGTGAGTCAGAAAAGTTTTGTGTTCGTTGTGTCGGTGCACATTTCAACGGCTAGGGGTACACGTATCAAGATCGCGCTATATAATAACCTCATCGATCTTTTGAAGCAGACTTAAACCTCAAACGCCATCATACCAGCAAATGGTTTAAGTGTTCACGTTGGTTGCCTTCATCCAGATGAGAAACAGCTGGTGTTTGATTACAGCGTCCTAGCAATAATGAAAGACTACTGCAATTATGTCTATCTCAGTTTCCATATGCCGAGTGTTGCATTATAATAAAACAGGAAGATGCATCGTGTCCCATGGAGATCTCCCTGTGCATCACAGCCACAGTCACATCAATTTCTTGGCAGTCAGTTACAGACGGCGCCACTGTTAAATACGGTCATATATTTAGGGACGGTCACCTGAACTCTTCTCATACTGTTTTTTGCACTTGTTTCGTTCTGTCACTTGCTCAGAAGTCTTTTGTCCGTAATTGTACGGTCGTTAGTTAGCTTTCGAACAAAGATGTGAGAAAAGCTCATAAAGTGGTGCTGATTGACGGATCGCTGAGTTCGACTCAGGTGAATGATCTTGACGAACACAGCAGCGGTTCTAAAAGTTTGCCGTGAAGCAGTACGTCCTGAATAGTCTGTGAGGTTGCAACAAAATTGGATATCCGTCCCATCAATGAGATCTATAAACAAGCGCCATTGTCCACTCCTGGCTCTGAACATGGTAATAACCGCCAAAACCTTAAATGTGGCTTTCGCAAAGACAATGTGCGTTACCAAACGACCAAGCGAACGAGGTGAAGACTGTCTTATCTGGCAATAGCAAGATGCTATTTTCCCTCATTCATGATCATGTTCCCCGTCGACTCAGTGTAAACCTAGACCATGTTTGAAGAAGATGGATCTCTTCTCATCAGCCACTCGCTAATTTGACAGATGAGCCAAACATTTTACGGATGAATTCAGTTGGCCTGAACCGAGTTGTTTAGGCGATGGAACTCGCATGACCATTTGTTGTGTTCCATATAACCTTTCGTCGGAAGCAAGGGTGGCCTTGGAGCCCAAGTTTTTGAAACCTCTTAGGACCCCATTATCAGATTTTCAACCTTCTCTGCTCAAAACTGATGTTTTCGGAAAGTTTGGAAACCCAAAGAGCTATTTAGTGGTTGGTTGCCGATCAACAATTATTCTCTTTTTCTCAGTCAACCCGATGTTCATTGCTTCCATATTACTGACCAGTTTATTATTGCGGCAGCCCATCGAATCGGGGAAAACCAGATTTGCAAGGAACAGGCAGGATTCCTGCCCCGTCATAATTGCATCGACCGTCTCGTCACAACGAGACTGGACCTTGACGCGGTGCGACGGCTTGCGCTCCTCGATGACCTATTGGGCTGAACTGGAAGGTACGACGATTACACCGACAGATTCATTCACCAGATAGGTCAATGTGTGGAGGTCTGACAAACCACAGTCTCTTGGTCCTCCAGACTGGGGGTTGGGAGAATATTGACATCCTTTTCCGGAAAATGTTCTAGTTTTGACACACTACTACCCACTCGCTGTCTTGCGATACAGGCTTTTCAGTCGAAGACTTTGGCTGGGAACCCTAATCCTTCTCCTTAGTGTGGACGTCCTCGCAGTATTTCAACCCACAAGAAACACGAATATTCACAGCACTGTTATTTCCATACTGCACCGGTTGTCTCGTAGTATAAGCCGAGTCGCCCTATTTGCAGCATACAACAGAGTGGATAGGCGAAAACATGCTACTGCTGATTCCTCTCCCA
>LOND01005928.1:6198-18680 GCA_014220965.1 Paragonimus kellicotti
TACAATTGTTGTCCTCATTTGATATTACGAGGTTGTTCAGAACCTCCTCTGATTCGGTAGCTTGGATCAATGGTCTCGGTATTCCCTTGTTCGCAATTCTGGTTTTTACACAATTGGGCAAGAAGTGCGTGCAAGCAAGGAATTTCACATAACTGGCGCAGACTAGGCTTCCTATTCGTTGTTCATTCCAAAGATGTCAGATTGATTTTTTTTAGCAACATTTGTCTGGGTAATCTCTGTGGAATGCCGACGGCTGTAGGAAGTGTCGACGTTCACTGATGTCAAAATGTCTGAGCCACGTTCGCCCGACAGGAGAATTACGAGAGCAACCGACAAGTTATACAATCACTCTACAACTCGCTGGCAATCAAAAGTTTGTTCAAGTTTTACAGTTTCCCAGATTTCAACTTTCATTCAAGTGACAGTTCGTTCCACGCCGTTATCAGAAAGTATTTTATGTCTGCCAGATTGAGTGACAAAGCAGTTTGACTGAAGTTTCGTTTTAAACTGTCTCACCTGCGTTCATTGCCATTCAGATGTAATAAACCCGTCAGTCAAGGAAGGGTTCATATTCAAGAAATCCGTCTTAAGTATATTAACCATTATGTGAAATGAAGATCACGTACAGTTGACCATAGCTTTCGCATTTCAATAAACCTTTCCGCCAGCCTCTCTTCGAAAAGAAGCACTATATTCGAATTTCGAACATGTCAGTAGTGCATGTTCTTATTCTGGCTAAAATTTGAACTCCAATCACGTTCTAATGAGATAATCGTGCTCACTACACTGCTGATATCACATTAGGTAAAACCAAATTTTCATATGAGAACGCCCAGCCACATTCGTTTGTGACTTACGCTTTTAGTAAGCATATGAAAAGATAAAGTGAGATAACCTGTACACCGAGATTAACCGAAACGTCGACATGGTGGTCGAATTTAAAATCAAGCGCCTAAATCACACTGGTGTTGGTCCATAGAACATTTTAAGCTGGGGCAAATTTTCGCGAAAACCAGACGAATGTGCGTCAAACAGCGCGCTGGTAGGTCATACCAATCGGAAACTTTTACGAACAGTTTTTAGGCAAAGTAGAACATGTCGACTGTCCAAAGTTGTGAAACCCCTTTTGACTGATTATGTGAGTGCCTACAAGAAGAAACACCGGAGTGCAACGTGACATTAAATGGTTCTCAGTACGTAAAGGAACTGAGCATTGGCGTCTGTGGCAACCGTGACGTTCTGGGCCCAGTACCGTACGCAGATGAGTGTTTTGTTTGTTGTCATGTTGAAACGCATAACCCATGTGTTGGTTTCCTGAATAAATAACCCTTGTGCCATCCGTGTTCTTGGTTCACAACATTGCTGCCCATTTACATATGACACAATTCGTAGTCTGTCGGAATCAAGTAGAAATCACAGAAATAATGTACACTTGTGAATTAGTCAGTCGCTCGATTAGCTGAAATTGCGATGTTGAAAACCACTCGGCCGTGCACAAATATGTATAGGTCATTCGACGGTAGGCTGCAGAAATACCAACATGTTGACAGCTGTCCAGCCCCGATAGTTAGACGCATTGGCGTGAACCAGTAGTACTCGACATCAACAGGTGAACATAGACAGATAATGAAAAATCGAGTCGAAGCTCAATTGACGATGTATATCTTGGCTTCCTCCAACCGTACCGATCGCACTCCAATTTGCTTGGTGTGGTATACCAACTGGGCGGACGAGCTGAGTGGGACATGATTCGCACTCGGCCGATCAACAGGCCACAAATCGGTGCAGCCATCATACAGCGACGAGGATTTCGGACACGGGCGTCCATAACACCATCTCCAGGTCAATCGTTTGCACTGTAGAACCTGCCTAACGGCACACGAGGTACGAATTCTAAGCATCGAAGCCAGACGGGGTGACATCATTCAGCACGTTTCACTTGGTTGTGTGGTCAAGGTTGCTCTAGTTGACCAAGTGAACCCGAAGCCAATGCAACAGAAGCTGATGGGCACTTGGGCTAGTGTTTTTCGGGATAAGACAGACAGTATTAGAAACAGAGGCCCATCAACCATTATATATTATATTGCCACACAAGGGTGAAGATTAACCACCCTTATCCAATGTAACGTCACGGCTGTATAGAAGGTTACAGAATCAAGGGTGACCAACAAACGATGCGGCTACCATGCACACCGAAGAAAGACCTAAGCATTTAAATCTGCAAAGGTATGATGTAAAGGAAACGCTGTATGTGTTTATTTTGGCGTCTCTTTTCCAGGATGCTAGTAATCTGGACTTGCTTGGCGCGAAGTCTGTTCTGGTTCTCTCCTGCTCTCGTGCTGCCTGATCTTTAGAGGTTTGATTGTTTAGGATGTTAAACAGTGAACAATTTCTAATCAGAAGCTGTCCTCAAAACTGTATTCACTCGGTTCCATTTAGTTGGCTGGCTAATCAACCGGTTAGTTGACACGGAAAGCCGATTCGAAGGTTACCGGTGTTTATTGGGCAGTGTCCTTTAATCTAAAAGCCCTCTTGTTGGCAACTTGGCGGGGTGCATTATTTTTTCAGAAAATTCCAGTCTTGTTAAATCAGATACGTACGCAAAAATCCCGAATACGATTACCAACCACACAGAAGCCAGAACTTCGTGACTTGCTTGGTTATTTGGAACGAGTCACATCAGCGCCGTGCATCGAAAAGAGATGGTAAGATCAAAGTCGATGAGATGTGTGCGTGTAACCAAGGATCTGTCAGCCAAAAAGTTATTTACTGTCCTTAAGATTTACTGCATCAGTAATCTCAGGTTGCCTATCCGGGCTGTTGTAGAAGAGCTAAAACCGGCACATGTACAAGTTGCGATGACCTCAGTGTCCGCCAGCTAACCGTAAAAGCAGTTGCCAATTCTCTGGATCATAGTGAACTAATGATGCAACAGATAGTTGGAACCTAAAGTTCCGCTAGCAAAGGATTGATATGCTCTAGTAAAGCATGTATTTCGAAACAGACTAACTCACTGTAATTAAAATTCGCAAAAATATTTTCCAAAGTTAAGCACAAATACGCATGGTTACTTGTATGCGATTGTTGTAAGGATGAAAGTAATCAGTGTTTCATTTATCCGATTGAAGCGGGGATTCGGATTCCTTTTGGACTTCAGCCAAGTATTCTTTCATTTCCGCATCCAACTTATCTAAAGCAAAACTGATTTTTCGTCCCCCTGAACCGTCCATGTTTACCACAATGGATGGTCTCTGTTTTTGCTCGGAGTCTATATCGTCATCCTCTTCATCTGACTCTGAGGTTTCAGCCGAGGCATCAATGTCTTTTGAATCAATCCAGCTGACTTCATGCTCAGATGAACGACGTGCGGGTGTGTTAATGCTCACTCGTTCACTCCACTCAATGCTAGGTCGCCTTTCTTTTATTGAAACATCAGTCTTTGAATGTCTTTCTCGTCCAAGCGAGAAAACTGCGTTAGGGTCGATGATGACGCGACTGGATTTTGATTTCTTGTTCTTACCTACCCCAGTACTCTGGCTGGATTCCATACTGTTTGAGCCTTCATCTGTCAAGGGTGGGGTATGGTGGGACCCTTCGGATTTATTTTCCCGCTCAGTAAGTTTTGTTTCCTCCTTCTCTTTTCCTGTAGTATGATTGATCAACGATGGTTTAGTTTCTGTCTTCACGAAACCGTCAATTTCTGCCGAAGGTAACTTCGGGGTTTGGAAGTTCACACACCCATCGATTTTGCCTTCTTGAATTGTTGTTTTTTGTTCACTCAGTTGTTTGATCACAGGTTCATCGGATGCTTCAACAATAAGTTTGGTTCTTTCAGTTCGATTTGGAACACACTTTTCTATAATGGTTGTAGTCGAATGTATGACAATATTAGTTTTCCCTTCATGAATCACCGTGGCCGATACCTTTTTGTGACGCACTCTTGAAGTCTCCTCTATATCATTTCCTGCGTCTGATGTAGAACGTTTAGTATCTGCCCAGTTTTTTTCTGAATTCATTCGGTTATCAAACTATAGAATGGAAGGAGTGACGATCGACCTCGTCGTTCATTGCGATCAGGCAAAACAACTTGCCCAAACCATCAAAACATATAAGACTTGTGCGTCAGTATGAAATCCATCGATCTATTCAAGCGACCAATCGATAAGACAGCCGAATCAGCTGACACTGGGGCTTGTGATTCGTGGCTCGTGAACATGCACTTGGTCATTAATGTAGGTGATACACCTTCAGTTTATTTTGGGCCTCCTTACTTTCCTCTTGGCTCTCACCCCCTGAACTGAATTTTTTTTTAGTACGGAGTTATTGTCGGAAACAGCTAACTGACCACGCTCTTACCAGGTTTATTTTCAATTGGCATAAGACAACGATTTTAAAGGACATCTTAACATATTAGTTCAATTTATCAATAAAAACAATTCTACAAAAACAATTGCTGGAGTCCTATCTCTTCTTCTTGTCAGGACGTCGTATTAGATCCCACGGGAAACCGATACAATTGTCCTCATTTGATATTACGAGGTTGTTCAGAACCTCCTCTGATTCGGTAACCTGGATCAATGGTTTTGGTACTTCCCTTGTTCGCGAATCCTGGTATTTACACAATTGGACAAGAAGTGCGTGGCAGCAAGGAACTTTCACATAACTGGCGCAGGTTAGGCTTCCCATTCGTTGTACATTCCAAGGATGTCAAATTGATTTTTTTAGCAACATTTGTCTGGTAATCTCTGTGGAATGCCGACGGCTGTAGGAAGTGTCGACGTTCACTGATGTCAAAATGTCTTGAGCCACTTCGCCCGACAGGAATTACCGACAAGTTATACAATCACTCTACAACTCGCTGGCAATCAAAAGTTTGTTCAAGTTTTACAGTTTCCCAGATTTCAACTTTCATTCAAGTGACAGTTCGTTCCACGCCGTTATCAGAAAGTATTTTATGTCTGCCAGATTGAGTGACAAAGCAGTTTGACTGAAGTTTCGTTTTAAACTGTCTCACCTGCGTTCATTGCCATTCAGATGTAATAACCCGTCAGTCAAGGAAGGGTTCATATTCAAGAAATCCGTCTTAAGTATATTAACCATTATGTGAAATGAAGATCACGTACAGTTGACCATAGCTTTCGCATTTCAATAAACCTTTCCGCCAGCCTCTTTCGAAAAGAAGCACTATATTCGAATTTCGAACATGTCAGTAGTGCATGTTCTTATTCTGGCTAAAATTTGAACTCCAATCACGTTCTAATGAGATAGTCGTGCTCACTACACTGCTGATATCACATTGGGTACGACCAGATTTTCATATGAAAACGCCCAGCCACATTCGCTTGTGACTTACACTTTTAGTAAGCATATGAAAAGATAAAGTGAGATAATCTGTACACTGAGATTAGCCGAAACGTCGACATGGTGGTCGAATTTAAAATCAAGCGCCTAAATCACACTGGTGTTGGTCCATAGAACATTTTAAGCTGGGGCAAATTTTCGCGAAAACCAGACGAATGTGCGTCAAACAGCGCGCTGGTAGGTCATACCAATCGGAAACTTTTACGAACAGTTGTTTAGGCAAAGTAGAACATGTCGACTGTCCAAAGTTGTGAAACCCCTTTTGACTGATTATGTGAGTGCCTTTGATATCATTCGGGAAGCATCCAAACGCTCCTGAAAAGGTATATGACTGATGACAGGGAAATGTGATGTCTTGTGCTACTGTGTACATAAGATTCTCAAGGTGCGGATCACTTGGAGAATTACGAATAAGGAATTACTGGTATCATCAGTTTGACCAGTGTGCGAGTTCAGAAGCTTAAAAATGAAGTTTCGCTTTTTAAATCCAAATGAAGTTTGTTGACTCTTCCCGTCAAGTAAAGTACTTTTATAATGAGGACGAGCGATCATGCTATACTACTCACACCACTGCTATTCAGTAGTGGAACCAGAGCATGGATTTTGACATTGAAGTAGCCGCGGGAAAATACAAGAAGAAACACCGGAGTGCAACATGACATTAAATGGATCTCGGTACGTATAGGAACTGGGCGTTGGCGTCTGTGGCAAATCTGACTTTCTGGGCCCAGTACTGTACACAGATGAGTGCTTTTGTTTGTTGTCATGTTGAAATTTGTAGCCCATGTGTTGGTTTCCTGAATAAGTAACCCTTGTGCCATCCGTGTTCTTGGTTCACAACATTGCTGCCCATTTACATATGACACAATTCGTAGTCTGTCGGAATCAAGTAGAAATCACAGAAATAATGTACACTTGTGAATTAGTCAGTCGCTCGATTAGCTGAAATTGCGATGTTGAAAACCACTCGGCCGTGCACAAATATGTATAGGTCATTCGACGGTAGGCTGCAGAAATACCAACATGTTAACAGTTGTCCAGCCCCGATAGTTAGACGCATTGGCGTGAACCAGTAGTACTCGACATCAACAGGTGAACATAGACAGATAATGAAAAATCGAGTCGAAGCTCAATTGACGATGTATATCTTGGCTTCCTCCAACCGTATCCGGTCGCATTCCAATTTGCTTAGGTGTGGCATACCAATTGGGCGGACGAGCTGAGTGGGGCATGATTCGCACTCGACCGATCAACAGGCCACAATCGGTGCAGCCATCATACAACGACGAGGATTTCGGACACGGTCGTCCATAGCACAATCTCCAGGTCAATCGTTTGCACTGTAGAACCTGCCTAACGGCACACGAGGTACGAATTCTAAGCATCGAAGCCAGACGGGGTGACATCATTCAGCACGTTTCACTTGGTTGTGTGGTCAAGGTTGCTCTAGTTGACCAAGTGAACCCGAAGCCAATGCAACAGAAGCTGATAGGGCACTTGGGTTAGTGTTTTTCGTGGATAAGACAGACAGTATTAGAAACAGAGGCCCGTCAACCATTATATATTATTGTCATACAAGGGTGAAGATTAACCACCCTTATCCAATGTAACGTCACGGCTGTATAGAAGGTTACAGAATCAAGGGTGACCAACAAACGATGCGGCTACCATGCACACCGAAGAAAGACCTAAGCATTTAATTGTGCTTCGTGGAGTCAAGTACGTTGGCCAAACAGTGAGTACACCTGTCTCGGAACACATTCCAGCTGACTGTCTGACCTTTGGCCACAGACCATAGCTAATGGCTAGTAAAATCTGAACTAGATTTTACCGGCACTGAGAGAGGGCAATCAAGCAGGTTGAAAGAGGGCAAGCAACACGAAGGAGACTGTTAGCGTTCATCAAAGAAAAGATAGATGAGATCCACTTGTGAAGAATGAGGGCTTCGACTGAATTCAAACCGGCGAGAGGAATAGCAAGCCCAAAGGCGGTAAGCGATACACCAACTGAACTACGAAGCCACGCCGAAAGCTTGGAAATTTTACATTTGGACTCTGTCACCACTCAACCTTTTGTGCTATGTGGGATCGAGCAAATGATGCAGAGGATCGCAGAGGGTTAAGTGGGTGACAGAGTTCCATGTGAAATTTTCAAGCTCCCAACGTGGCTTGTATTTCAGTTGGTATATCGTTTTCCACGTTTGGATTTGTTCTTTCTGTCGCTGGTTCGAACCCAGCCGAAGCCCTCATTTTTCACAATTGAGTCTCATCTGAATCACCGAATCTCTTTGACGAAATCAAAATAATAATAACACCAATATTTGTATCGATAATAGAATGTAGTGTTAGTAATTGGTGGTAACTTGCTATCATTTGCGTACAAACCCGATCCACTTTTAAAAATTAAGTAATGCCCATTTGACTTTTCCACCTGATACCATAAACTGTAGTAAGAGAAGTTGAGGGCAGTATTGTGGACCTCTGTTTACACAGTTACGCATGTAACAATGCACGGAAACCAGGATTAGACTAAATTATCCATCGGATAAGATTGTGTCTACTTTCTTTAGTCAACTATTTTAGCGACTTAGCTGTATGGACAATTATAGCAAATAAAAAATAACACAGCTTTTTCAACACACAATGCAATATAAGAGTACAGAACCTGAGCAGTTGTTTGACAGATAAGGCGGATTTAGGTGAGCGCGTGTTTCTGTGCATTAAGAAGACAGAACGAGAGCATTCTCTTTCAGCTATGTTGTACTGATTACCTCGACAGATCAACCGATCCCACTCAAATTAAGTGGTTTTCACTGAACATTGAGTTGCTAGCGGGTACACGTTTCTAAACTGAATGTCACTTTGAAACTTCAACCAAGTTCATTGCAAGCAAATCGAACCTCCAAAATAGTACACACAAAAATTTGCAACTCAGGCAACCACTAAGGGATCTGAACTGCAGTCACGTGACGCTTTAAGAAATCGTAAAACCTGGCGTTCATTGGTGTACATTTAGTACTACCATATGGATTAGCCTTGAGCGATCTTAGCTCAGGGGGTCCTTCTCAGTCATCCAAACTTGATAAAATGAATGGGTTCGAAGTTTCGGCTAACGTCTTACCATACTGTCGTAATACTGGCGATAGTCAGTGGTTGGACATAAATTCATTCCATCATCTTCTGCTAACGTTCTCACACTTCACACTTCTTTACAGTTTCCGTGACACTGTTATACAATTGGTTGGTTTTTCGCAGTCTCATACAAAACCAGAATCATATGGTAACTTTTCGTTTTCTACAACCCACAAACTTCATATCAACTCTTTCACACTGGTAACGCTTGAAAACCCGCTTTCTTGTCACATATAGGGGGGATCACTGCAACCTGAGTTGTAAGGGGAAACAAAGGATTGACTATCGGGCGCCGTTACCGTTCACAACAATCTTTTCGAACTTACCTACTCCTGATAAAGGGCAAAAGCTCAATCCATTTGTTTTATCCCCACGGCTGAATGACGCGCGTTCTGACCAAACGAGGTAAGTCTTGAAATCCAGTCATTCGGCAAGGTATCTGGGCTTTTAGTCCTGAAGATAAAATAAGTAACTCGATAAGCCTCATGTTATATAACCCTGTCTAGACTACGGGTCTCGTAAGCCTACTCAACTGTTTCATTTTTGTAATCAATCGCCATATCAGATTACCACTAGGCGAGGCGAGTACCCGAATATTAGCGAGAACAGAGAGCTAGGGTTAACATGCCACCTAATGGCTGAGTGTTTTGTCGGTGATCGAGAACAACAACCATGTACAGGTTATATGGGAGGAAATCGATATCATTTTTGAATGGAACATTTGTTGATGATGCATCGAAACTTAACTCTCACACTCAAAAGAATTCTTAACCTGACATCTAGAATGCGAATTGAAAAGCTCTTAACCATCACAACTCTCATGTTAGGAGTTTTGAGCGAGAAAGACTCCTATTGCTGTCTTCGTGGAGCCAAAATTTGTGGATGTCCGAGGGTATATCTGTTACCTGCCCTGAATACTGGCTGTCCAACCAAGCTCGAAGCCTCGCAACTGAAATCTAACCAGCTTTTGACAAAAATAGACGGAACCGTGTCCCCAGGTCTGTACTCTTTGGTAGCATTCTCGCTGGATGATTTAGACTCTTTAACAGGGTGGTACTTCGCTTGGGTCGTATTTTTGGTCGTGAATATAGACTCCGAGAAATGTTTGAACAGCCAAAATCCATGCCCACTGACTTCAATGATTGATATTCACATATCTCCATGCTCAGCAACCACCGAGGGACAGACAAGAATGAATCTGTTTTTGTTGCGACAAAACCGTTCGCTGGCCATACAAGATTTTAACTGGGATATGGACGCTGTGAGTAAGTGGGATATGTCACCGGAACGCCATATCATGGGATACGAGATATTTAGTGATCCTGCATTGTATCAGGGGTCTCCAGAACGTGGCAATCAGTACGAACTAATCAAATGTCGAAGACACTCTCAACTGAGCCAAATCACGCGGCAGATTGATAACGCTTATGGAGCAGAAGAGATTGAGGCTTACTTGTTCACAGAATCGTTGCCGTTTGCGCGCAGGCTTCATTTATCACCGATGGACGAGATGGTCCGTCTAACGGAGAGAATGATGAAACTCGAGAAAATACAGTGCGACTTGCAACAGGATTTACGGCGAGAACATTATCATAGTTCCCTACATCACGTGATGCGATTATGCCCAGAATTCGACTTGCAAAAATTTTTACAGCAGGTTTCTGAACAGCAAATGTCCGACATTTTGCGACGATTAAATTCACAGGCACAAATACGTTTGGCAGAACTTCGTCAGGAGTATGCTGTTTTGTCCAAAATTCGTCAACTATCGAGAACAAATGTCAACAGGCCGAATATTTACCATTATGTGGATACGTTACATATGATAGATGCAGCCTATGCAAGACCTTACTGGAAAGCTTTGTATAGAGCGACTCGAATTAGTAGTAAACTGGAGCTTTACGCTGAGATAGTATACAATGCAACCAAGACAGTACCCAAATTATCATTAGGGTTGGATTAATGCTTATGCGAATGATTGTTAAATTATTGGTCAATTTCACTTTTTCGGATACAGACGGCAACAACAATGTAGCCAAGTTGGAATAAAAATTGTTTAAAATAAAAACGTCACACTCTGTCGTAGACTTCACATTCACACGAACCTTTCAGATAGTTTTATGAACGGAAGCACCATACACTTGGATTCTTTTTTTTACTAGAGGCCATTTATGGTGCATCTTCTTCCCCTGATCTACAGTTCGTGCTTTAAAGGCAAAATTTTCTACACTGTTTTGAAGATAAGAAACATGGCAGGTATTTTTATTTACCGGAGAACAGTCTGTGGGTACAGAGACAGAGGTTGTAGAGTCTGAAGGCAATAGCCTGTAGATATCATCGCAGCTTGAACTGCTGACTGAAGTTTAGAGTGGAGTGTTCAAGTACCCCATGGGACTCTAATGATCGGTTGTTGCTGAGTGGATTAATGAGATGTTTGTTGAATGATCCACATACTAGACGAGCTTTACAATTAACTTTTGACTTCGACAATGATAGTTCTTCACAGAACGAACTCACTTCATATTCACAGCAGTATGTGCGTCCGCTTGCGACGAACTATAAGTACCTACTCTGTTGCTTATCTGACATGTGAAGTGGTCCCACCACGCTTCTCTGTCGATCGATTGCACCGGTTATATCGATCAGTACGATCCGATTGTGAAAACCATAACTGAACTCACCTGTATGAAATTTGTTCGAAAGAACAGCAATGTAACCAATGCGACTGTTTTTGGATTGTTTCTATCGTCGAGTGAGTGACAACACAGTATACACAAAAATACTTAGGTTACCACATATTCTCCAGAGGAAATATAGTATTCGTCGTACGAACCTCAGTCCATAAGGCCATGACCATCACATCCCAGTAAATAGGAATCGTCAGTTTAATTATCCGTTGCTGAGCGGCGTTTGGGTTACTGACGAAAAGTCCTACAACTTGAACTTTGCTGCTTTTTGGTTGAGGATTCATTCGCACGGAAGTTAATTAACCTGAGCGCCACTCCATTGGTGGTTATGTTTGCATCGCTAGTGTATTTTATCGTGAAATCTTATTAGATGTGCTTGGTTACTGTTGTTGAAGTTATTGGTATTGTAAACCTTCGAAAAATAAAATATGCTAATTCATCCACGGAATAGTAATATGCTGGGCGGAAGTCTAACTCTCCTCCTCATAATAAAGAAAACTGAAAATCCTGGCCCGGAGAATAACACAACTGTTTCAGTCAATTGCTCCCATCAAAACAAGATAGGTGCAAAAAGCAACTTCATTCCGCTCCAAAAACGTGTGTGAAGAAGAAAACCACAGGATATTTATATGGTACACAGCAACTTACATACATTCTCGAATCAACAGATCAAAAGATAACTACCAAAAACCGCTAATGAGCATAGCGGAATAAAGATGGAACAGGTAAAAATAGCGAACATCATCTCTCAACTGTTCTGGACATTTCCATCCATTCTGTTGTGGTTGATCGTTTTCTGCGACGAAGGAGGCGTTTCGGACGGGCAAAGTAATTCCTAACAATTGGCCGACGTTTTGTTTGAAACGAAGGAGACTGCCTCTCCAAAATGCAAGTGCGTTTTTCAAATGTTACACTCTAGTGGTTTTTCTGCGCTCTTGTATGTCCGTTCTGATTATCGCCGTTGATTCTAAGCAATTGCCTTCCAAAACATACGGTTGGTTGTCTTCCTGACTCCAGCTTTCTAACTTGTTCCCGCTAGAATTGCGTTCAAGGAATAAGTACGAACATCTGAAATTATCCAGCTCTCATCTATCTAAAAGATCACATTGTGTTCACGAATTCACACGTAAGCGCTCAGTTACTTGTATCGGCAGAATGGGGAAATTCACGTGATCAGGTCAAGAAGCACATTCTGGTGTTGGTCATAAACAAACTTGGAAACATCGATATAATGCAAAATGAATTTGAATTCGACAGCAGAGGGCGCAGCAGGCGACATCATCAATCGTTCGACAATGGCTTA
>LOND01005932.1:20968-31663 GCA_014220965.1 Paragonimus kellicotti
AAGAGTAAAATGTGATTATACAACCCCGCCCAGGGCGAAACCCAGCCTGTTCTTCCCTAATGTTTACTTCCCGAACTGCAGTGAGTCGACGAAGTATAATTGATGCTAGAACCCTTGAAATGACTGGGGTCAAACTAATCCCTCTATGGTTTTCGCAAGAGCCCCGGGCTCCTTTCTTAAATATGGGAACTATTATCGAGTGACCCCAGCACGGAGGGATGGTCTCCGTCGTCCACACAAGTTGAAACAACTGAGTCAATGCCTCTACTAACGCCTCTCCATCTTCTTTGAAAAGTGCCGGCACGAGATCATCTGGGCCAGCAGCCCTATTACGATTAGGAGCCGAAAGGCAAACAAAGGTTTGCACCTTTGGTATGACTTTGAAAAAAGTAAGCTGAAAAATAAATTGAGACAAATATGTAAGATAAAAAAGCTGGTATTGTCTTCTCGGGAAGCAAGGTGGCAGAATCCTAGGCGATCACGTGTTCAACTATGCGGACGAACCGGATTCGATATATAAAACGAGGTTCTGTGTCCGTATCACAGAACAAGCAACCAGACGAAATATGATACACGGTAAACCAATTTACTGAACTGATACCAGTGCTTAACACAACACGATTGTCGGTTCCCGAAGGCACTTGTGCGCCTCACCAAAAATGGTATACAGAATCTTCGTTGATGACAGCCCCGGTTTCGTTCAGACGAAGTATTTTTTTCAGTGAACAGTACGCACTAGTGTCGAGATTGGATTTCAGTTCAACCCTGAGGACAGACATAAAATGGGTTACATAAAATATAAGATCAGTTTCGAGCTGTTTCTTTGTAATGATTGTCAAGGTAATGTACTGGCTTCAACGGTGCTCTTCCAGTAACCACTCTAATTCGGGATTTCCACATACCGTATTCGACAACCTGAAATTGTTTCACTTTCAAGCTCCTCTGAATACAGTCACTACGTGTTCTGTTTTTATCGGATCTGATGACGGTTGTTTCGCAGTTAACCAGAGAGTCACATTACCAGTGTCACATCAAAAGTGTGCTAACCTCTGATGTTGGTTCGCATAAACATGTATGTTGCTGGTTCCACAGAGTCCCCGAAAACAGAACCTGAAGTGCGATAAAACAGACCGGTCAAGCTCCTTCAAAAACTCGATGTGTAACTAAATAAATGGATGGCTCTCACTAACGTCTTCGCTAAATCATTTCAATAAGAGTATCAGATATTACATAGTATTTTATAATGATACAAGCAGCCGTTTACGGAGGTTGGGGAGTGTTTTGCCTCGATGTGTCAGTGCCGGAAAAGTCCCGATACTCTCATTGATTATGAAGAGTTTTCTTTTATGTCGGAAAATTCCCATAACATCAAAAGTAGCGATGTGACGAACAATCGTTTTCGCTAATTCTTTTTCGGGTATGACAGATATGACAGGTTTCATCGATACATTGTAAGACAAAACGCAAAAAAACAAGAAGTGACTGTTCACGAGTGACAATAAAGGCTAATACTAGACTACGCACACAATAATTGGTTAGGCCCAGACCGGACGTTGACTGGATGTTACGTCACACGGTCAGGGTCGAATGTTTGTGTGGTTAGATTGGATGTGATTGATCTGTGGCCACGGAAGTTGCAAGGACTGAACAAATTTCTTTTGAGAGCACAGGTTAGGGTTGCGTAATCTAATAGCAATCGATTCGGCGGTCGCCAGAATGCGCTGACGGACTGTTTTTTGGTTGAGTTTGGCAACTCTGTAGACAACCCTGAGTGCTTTGCTGATGTCTATGCGATGGTTGGTGTCAGCTAGATGTGCAACAATGGCGCTGGTAATTGATTTACGACAACCGGTTCCAATCCAAGCTGGATGATGTTCCTTGATCCTTTTTGACAAGCGCCTAGTCGTACGACCAACATATTCTGCAGTACAACAGCAGCATGAAAATTAATACACGAGCATTCACTGGTTGAGGACTGGTAGCTTGTTTTTCAAGCTCAATCTTAACATTGGCGTTGTTGTAAACCAACTTCCCAAGGCTTGCCGCTGGAAAGATACGTCTAAGTGACCGGTACATACATCGGATGAACTATGTAAAATAGAAACTCCTCGAGAGTATCTCTTTAAACGGACACGGTCTCCTCGTAAATTACGACCTTTGTGGCTGAGATCATCTATGGATATACATCGTGTTACGTCTAGCGATACGTGCATTTAGTTCACTCCATGCTAATAGGTATTTGAATGTATTAGCATTGCTCCTCGTTCTCATAGGCCAGGATATATCTCTCTCTATGCCTGAGCTTGCGCGGAATGTTTCGAGTCTGCAGTGCCTACGCACTCGATTAAATCTATTAATCTGTCCATCTGCGTGTTATGCAGATCAATTGGCCACCTGGATTTCCGTGTTGCTGGGCGCCTATCGATGTGACACTCTGAGTACTCTCATGCCCATCTATTAGCTGTCCATAGGTTCTGCAAATTGACTCTCACACAGTGTTCCGTTTGTTGCACGTTCCTGCGATCCTAACGTTTAGCATCTAGAGAGTAATTGATGACTGCGTGTCATATTCTTCTCTCACTTAACGCAGCCAGGCTGTAGTGCGCTGCCTAAATATATCCACCTGTGGCTTGCCGTTAACCCGATCTGACGCTATAACGACGAAATCTTATTCCGCGAGTCTCATATATCGTCCGCGTGTGACCATTGAAGACTTCCGAGAATAGTTGGGCTCTGAGCTTGGCAAACTATCTAATACTTGCCACAATGAGAGTGACGTCTGCCGGTAGTGAGACGCGTAGAGTAATGCCCACTTGCCCTTACCTCGACTTCACCCATTGATCGTAACACAGCTCACCCCGTCGATGAATAAAAACTGAACATCTGAGGGTGCACCGCGTAAGTATAATTACTTTGGTCGGGTAGCTGGACTTTTGCAATCCAAAACGATGCTGCGGCTTGTTCACTGCTGATCACAAGAATGTTCACGGACATCTGCAACGTGATCAAGGAGCTTGATGTCACACATGATAGAAGGTAGAAATCTGTCCTCGGTACACGCAACAGGCGACATCTCAGGGATACGCATGGTGAACAATCAATGTGATGTAGTGCTCGTTTATAATTCTCCACCTGCACTTCCTGGTTATTCTCGAAAGCGAGCGGAGAGTGCGACCTTGCCAGCCGTAAGGCTGTTACTGCCTCCTTGACGAAACTCTTTTGAGCGCTGCTGTCGTTACGGCGTATTGATTGAGACCGCTACGAATAGTGATGTGCCTTGAGGAAATATTTATCGGAAACAATTGTTTGTCACATTGATAGCTTTCTTATAAGTTGATTACTTGCCGAAGGTGATCAGTCTTGATGGAGGAACCGACGGTTATTTAGTTGGATTAGAGTGACGGGTCAACGTACGACACTTCCAATTGTTTTTAATCGATTTCAGTATTTTGAAAAGGGAAAATGGAGTGAGAAACCCAATAAATTAACGGATCTTTCGTTGTCCGAAGCACACTGGCTAAACCATAAACAATTCCGTTGGAATGACCAGATGAAATGAACATGCTACTTTCTCGTCGATGTAAGCAGCTGTCCGTAATCGTTGGATCAGTAGTGACAATCCCAGACGTCTACTGCCATCTGGGCAATGCATCTCGTGGCTAATGAAGTCAATAGCGTTATATGAAGCTGCACAATGAAAAACTAATGTTCAACTTTCTTTTATTATGCAATAACTTTGTTGGTGTTTCTAGTCAACAAGTACAGAGAGCACTTATGCTAACTCTGAGGTCAGAGTAACAAAAGAGTCTAACTTTTGCTAATCAGCTCACTTTGCTGATTAAAACTGTACTCACCTATTCGACTTAAGAAAAATTAATTCCCGTTTAAAAAATACTGTAATCTTATTGCGAAAGTCCGACTACAGTAAGTAATAGATTACGTAATGCGCAAGTGGAAATTAAAAGTTGATTAGTAAAGTCTACTGCAATCACTGTAATAAAACAAAAGTAGCAACTGAGGAAAAAAAGTCTGGAGTAGCTTGCTTTTCTGTCACATAAAAGATGTGCAAGACTTAACAAAAAAAAACTGTCACTAGCTTCTGGTTAACATACTTTTCGTTATTAATTACCGTGCACCAAGTGAACAAAGTTTTGACCAGATTTACTGGTCCGATTTTTTGAATTTAACGGACTCAAGTAGTTCATAAACCTGTGCTCTGCTGTTCGTACCACAAAAGATGCTCACAAAGGCTGTTCCCCAAGTCCTGTGATTAGTCCAGCACTTGCATACCTCCGATAGCAATATACTCTTCAGTTTGTTCGTAGATAATATCATCCTACCAGGTTTTTAATATTCATAAACTCTCTATAAGGTGATATTTTTCTGTTTAAACATCACCGACATTTGTTCGCAGCCATTCTCTTTCAAAAAGAAGTACCGGACTCGAGTTTCACTCTTGTTAGAGTTCACAAGTGGTACATATCGTTTGAAAATGAATTCATTTCCGACATCTCCAAAGAAAACTGCATATTTTACCTAATCACCCCATAAGATGTTTCAACTGCCGTCTAAGAGTAAAGTATGACAAAAGACCAAGTTATTTGAAGCAACCTGAAAGGGTTTGCTGAGAACAATTGAGGGAATGTTGACAAGTTCATTTGGAAACACTGACGGTTCGCTAACGTCAAAGCAATAATAAGGGGAAATCTTACAACTGCTTTGGTGTTAGCCAATCTACAAAGAGTTGATCTGTCGGTGTCAACTAACAAATCGACCAGTGCATCAAACCCATTTTGCTTTATTCAGTCTTCTGTGTTAAGCCTCATCAGACCTTCTTTCATGGTTGGATTGACACCTAGTACCCGTGCACAAAACGGAGGAATTGGAGGCCACCAGCAAAAAGAGTTTTCGCAAACATCCGTCGGTCTGTGATGGAAGGTAGATTGGGAAACACTGTTCGTCCAGGATGTGAAATGTGATCGTCGTGCGAAATAAGACTACTATTAACGTACTCACAGTGTACCGTCTGTTGACAGGCTTCGATACACAATGGATAGATTAGTAGAGCGTTGATTTCGAGGAACTGCATTGGGTAGCAGGTTAATTTTCAACTCCGTCCCGAGGTTTGGGGGTGACGCACTCCGCAGGATACTGTTTCACTACCCTGTTGCACATTCATGAAATTCAATTGCCAAATAATTAGAATTGCATGAGCGTCGTTCGACTGACGATCCACCCTACTGGCTGAATAAGAATGAATTTTTCAATCCTTTCAGTCAGCTAAAGAAATTACTAGCCTACTTGAATATTCCGCGATTTCTACTTCTACTCATGGATAGGCAACGACGATAATGACTCCTGTACGATACACATCGCACTCGGCAGTTCACAGGGTTTTGTCTCTTTGGTCGCTTAACAAGGTGCCCAAAAGATAATTATTTTGTGTGGAATTTCATTATTCTAGGAGAGAGGCTTTTGAATATGTGTGGTCTGCTGTGCGAGATCAATAGACATCAAACTGAAGAACATTCGAACTTCAAACTTGTAAAAGGATATTTTCTCCGGTTCGAAAATTAATAATCGGCTCGGTCTTGTCTAACCAGCATTTTGGTTTATGAACAGACATTACACACACCGGATTGAGGCTCAAGTCGTATAGTCAAGTCTCAGGTTACGCAGAAACGTTTCAACCGAATAAAGCCGATTTTACAACATGGACTTCACAAAAACGCGACATTAGTGACAATGGGCTTAAGCATACAACCTTGATTTGATATGCAGTACCAACATATAGTGTTTAGATTTTGTACAAACATATCTCGTGTATACTGAACTCAAAAGTAAGCGCTCACTTTCGGCTTCTGTACAAGGTGAAGCCACAGTCAAGAAGAGATGCAGATTGAAATTTCTTTTGTCTGGTCAAAATCTGTTGGTACCATCTCTCCAACCGCTGAGGTTTTATTACATGTTCAAGAGACGGCAGACAAACGACACCTTGGGAAAGCGAAATGAGATATTCTGTTGTTGACAACTTTTCAACAACTACGCATAGCCGAACCAGCTGAACGGAATGAAACACGGAGTTAGGAGGGGACTACTGAAGGCTGAATTACGTGGCTACTGTGATTTTGGTCAACGATAGAAAACATATACGGCGAGATCGTATCATTTCGTTCATGACTGAACAAAGTAAACATCTCACGATATACGTCTTTTATCGTTATTGGTGCACTGGATCAAAAGAAACTCACTGTTTCTATTTTTATTATATATGACTATGATGTGGCCCTACTTTGGTATGTGAATTTCGGCTGTGCTCACATCTTTGCGGTCAACAAACCTGCTTCTCAATAACGTTGACCACAATTCAAACTTCGATTGTGATAAGGTTAATCACCAAACGGATTCAGTGAAAGAGAGACAGTTTACAGTGTTCAGGAAAATGAATTGATTGGCATGAGAGATAGTGATATACGTTATACCACTATCGAAGAGGTGAACCCAATGATGCAGCCAACTTCTATATCCGACTACATATATACTGTGAGAAAATCAACAGAGATAGTCAAACAGGTACAAATGCACATCAAGTGGTCTGTCGGAATGTCCAAAATAGGAGTTTCAGGGAATTATTGACTAACCTAAAAGGGTGTCCCTCGCACACTCACACATCAACTAAAGTTTTGAACATCTCAACTGAGTCGCTCGTAGCCATAGGGTTAGGCGGCTTGCTTCAAAATGCTTAGATCGAAGACCGAGAAGAAATTCGGTCGACACAAACGTCAGATTTAAGTTAAGTGAATCTTATGGTATCAAAATCACTGTTATCAAGTGAACCTCAACTTTCTGTTGTCAGTCCCGTTGACCTGCTGGGGTGAACTTTGATTGACACAGCGTGATTGTGATTTTGTTCGCTGTGAAGCGTCCAAGCTTAATTTAGTGTTTTTCCAGAATTATCCAGACAGGAAGACATTGTAATGATGATCAGGTTTCTGAACTCGATTCTTGGACAAATAGGAATAGTATGTTATCAAACCTAGTACTTAACGTAAGATGGGCATCTCGCTCACAGTGTTATGTAAGACGGAATTTATTTCAGATTGTGCGAGTGGTAGCACGTCAAGTTTCGACAACACCTCTTTCATCGCCTATCACCAGCGGTCGTTTCTCGAGCTTTACTCAATTACACCTTTTGAATGTGTCTGCCTTAAAGCTCGGTTTCTATACAATGTTACACCATGTCACGGATTCACAAAACTTGGTGTTGCTAATGGCTGGCAATCAGGCAGCTAATCGTAGCCGGTAATGAGTTCACCATACAACTATTTCATTGAGATTCGGTCGCTCTACAATGTGCTGGGATTCATAGGTTATGTCATCTGGCTGTGAATTAGCACAACTAGAATTGTTCGCTCTTTCCAGAACGCTTCGACAGGAAACGCCGTTCTGGTAATTCACATCCTATGTTTTTCTTCTTCTTGGCAGATTCAGTGCCGGGCTTCACAGCACTTTTAGGATGTACAGAGTATAAAGATTTAGTGCAGGTTCATCCTGAGGTTGTTGGACAACTAACTGTTTTTTCCGGTGAATATGTATATTATTTGCTTACTGCACTGTTGAGTTTGTGAGCCGGACATCGAAACTTGTTTGGCTGTTCATAATGTTACAAAGAAGTACTGATATCTGGAGGATGACTTGTTGGCACATAGAAACTACAAGGTGCACAAATGTGGATCATCCCACTGTTCACAGCCATCTGAACTTGCCGTCTGCTATCAATCGTAAAGTCTCAGTGTGACGTAAACGTTCATCACTGCCAGCGAGTATTTCTTTCAAATAGTTTCGTGATCCACTTGCCATAGGCCAACATCAAATTCAGTATATGCTTCCTTTTGAAATTCCAACCAACCTACTCAGTGAGACAGTTGAGTAGTGTATAACCAACTTGATGGAACTAATATACACAGTAGGTGTCGTAGGCATTCTTGATCTCTTTAACATTAAGCTATTTAGTCTAGTTCACACCCAACAATATGAATTATTTGAAGTAAACACAGGGTGTTAGTCCTAATGAAGCGGTATTTTATGGTATGTCAGTATACACAGGTCGAGTAAACCTTGGGACGTTATAACCGGTAAGTCAGGTGTACACCGTTAAAACTGAACAGTCTAAACCAGTTTTGAATAGGAGCAAGAAGAACAGTCAGTTCAATGATTAAGTATAACCAGGTAGTTTAGCTCAGGATTAAAACTTTAGCTCCATTGTCAGCGGGTGTGTGGAGTGTCCTGAACATCTTGTAATGACAATTTGACTACACGGGGCCTGTAATCACGTGAGTAAAGTAGTTTTATTTCAGTTTGGTGTCTACAGGGTTGGAAAGGTCACGCACTAGCTTAAGTAATGCATCATAAGTAATTTGACTTTACAATTTTGATAGTGTTTTTGCCCATTATCTGACGTTAAACTGTTTTATTCAACAGCGCAAAAGTAGACGTTTACTAAAAAAATGCGAATAACTACTAGTAATAGGAAACCGTGTCGATACATCGGTGGAACATCACTTACAGTTGACTGCCAATTACATTCAAATAGACATTTCAATCAGCTCTGATCCTATTACAGCTAATCGGTGGTGAATATCTTTGCAAACGAATGGATGTAGACTCCGATCAGGTTTTCATGAGACAACCATGTAGACCACTGCGCCATAACCTCACATTACGCATAACAGAGTCATTATTCGCAAACTATCAAACAGACGAAATGCCCAAACACACTAATTGTTCTGTTAACTCCAACTGGTTACTCTATGATTGGGCATTTAATCTACAAGCTAAAAACATGGAACTCATTAACCTGTTGAGCAGCATTTAAGTTAATGATATACAGTACGAGATTTCGGTTATTGTTAATCAAACGCCACTCACAAATGACCACATTTATCATGCTCTTGTAGGTGTTTCGTTTAGTCACTCATGAAGAGATGTACAGTACTCAAGATGCGCTGATGATAGCGTTCCTTATTATTTGGGAACGGATGTGAAGCAACGTCCGCATATGCTTCTTCAATCGTGTCTAATGTGAAACTAAACACAGTATGTTGCTGAATGGATGCATCATGATCACTGATAGTTGAAAAGTCATAAACAACATTTCACTGAGTAAGCAAAGAAATTCGTCGGTGTACAGTGATCAGTAATGAATACTGCAACTGATTGTAATCGCTTCCAAAAATGTTAACATCATACAAAATAGGATAACTAGCCACTGTTGTAAAAACTTTCTTCATTTAACATCGTTTGATTATGCATGTATTGATGCAACTTATTCGTCAATGTATACAAGGTTCGAGTGATAATCAGGATGTAATAACCAATATCCCCTATTAACTGTAACATGCAACCCAGCCGTCTTTATTCTGATTGTACGTTATACCTGCGGACCAACTGTGGGGCAACGTGGAGACATCGGGAACAGTGTTCTTCCGAAGTAGGGGTTCCAGCAACAGTCCTGTAAAAGGAAACAACACAAACAAGCATGAGCCAAAGGCCCAGTAAGCCATGCACACGACTTACACAAACTAAAACGGCGTCAACAACACAGCAGCACGCCTTGTCACACAATTCAAATTCAACCTGTGCGCGCTTGCTGGTTTCGATCGCACGTTACACAAACAACCAATATTGAAAATATTGTTAAAAGCATTTAGCAATTTTTGTTACTCTGACTTGCAGAACGGTCCTAGTCGTGGAGTCATCGACTGGAGTTAACAAAATTTTTATTGTGTTCTCCCGAAGTGGTCAAGCAATCTGTGCGTCAACCACCAACAACTGTGTTTGAGCGTTTGCATATGAAACTTCATTCGCGCCTAATTTAAGGTCATGATGAATTGGTCAACATCGTTACTTCACAAAAGCTCGTTCGGAGCTCATATCCATGCGGTAACAAGTATAAACATTACTGACAAGCTGTAATTCATTTAGAACTCAAGTTCGATACCAATCTGCTGAAGCAGATTACGAAAATGTCCACGTGATTGTGTGATATGTGATCAATTGTCAGTGGTGCTCAGTTTATAATAATCAAAATCTCAAGCTGTTTATCCATAGCCTAAATTGATCAACTGCCTTTCTCATACTGATTGAGCTATTCGGGATCTTTTCCGCTTTGCTTTGAGCATTTTTGAGTTGACGGTTTTTACTGTTATGACTAACATCATCTTTCTCACACAGGCTGTCCAGCAGACTAACACAGTGTGACAGTCCACACGAACTTCGTTTGATTCATGTTGTCTACCGTTTGAGGAAGTAGGCAACCCAGCACAGTTAGCTTGTGCATAGAAATATGATGTGTGAACACTTATCAGTATGCTGACTAGTTCAACCTGGGGCGAGTGATTAAACTGCTTACTGCAGAACAGGTCTCCACTTTGATGCATACAGCCTGTCCGTTTGAACATCTGTGTTACTACATCACCGTTTCGAAAGATTAAATCTGGACTTGGGCTACAATTGAGTTGATGGCATGCATTTGATCACTTAATTGCGTGAACCTGTCCTAAATCCACAACACAGAAGTGCGCCGATCATCAGTCTGGACATGTGAACACTATTAACACGATGTGCGATCAATTAACTTCAGCAGGTGACCTTGCGATGCTACAGATACTCATGCCCACAAGTAGAGGCAAACCT
>LOND01005934.1:6701-17113 GCA_014220965.1 Paragonimus kellicotti
TCCAACAAAATCAGTACTTCCAATAGCTATCCTAATTGTAACAGTTTAGCTGCGGGCAAGACGAAGTTTTCTTTCGCTTGTTCCGACAGTGAGTGACTGTGGCCGATTTGAGGTTTCATTAAAACCACAGAAAACGCTCACATTGGTTGATTCTCAAATCCACCAGATTTGTGGCGCGGAAGCTTACGGTGCGTGAATTTTTGTTGACCAAATCGAAAATGATGTCCCCGATAATTTTTGTCGTAATCTGTTGGAACGATAATCTACTTTGACCCTTGTTTCTATTCAATTAGCATCCCCAACTAGTCCCTTAAAGTCTAGAGGTGACAAAAATTGAACGTTTCTCAGTTGTCATTCACCGACATACGAGTGATTGGGTTGACTGTTGTGCTCAACGTTAAGCGGAAAACATTGATTCAATGATTGTTGTTGACATATTCAGAACTGTAAGTAATCATAACAAATCAAACATATTATACTGATCTTCAAAGTATGCCTTTGGAAACTCATTCCCTTCCTCAAGATTTCTTCCTTATACATGAGTATTCTTCCCATAAATCCTGTTATTCATGAGATACTCATACTTTTGTCTTCGCTTTTGATAAACGAGGTTAACTTCAGAACAGTCATAAAAGAATGACTTGTCTGAACAATTCGTGCCGTGAAAAATAATTAGGGAAGCAATACTATAATCAGCACAATTACTTGTACATTCACTTTGATACACTGCTTGGCATTTTCTCATTGTACCCCTTCCCCTAATTGGAGAAATACCCGATGTTACAGCTGGAATACTTTTATGTTTTTAAAACTCTGGAATGGGTAACCTGTTAACGAATTTCTCAGAAGCGTAATCTATTTTTAGGAATCGATGAAGTTTTTTATATCACTCTGATAGAGTACGGATTTCTTTGGTTATTTGTACTTGGGGATCACTTTTCCTATTCTTACTAAACCGCGATGTACAACATATAATCACAATCGTTCCATTCTAACGAAATTTTGCCACGTTTTTTTTTAGAACGAGTTGTATTCGGAGGATCGCTTCTATATTTTTCAGTCCGCATACGAATCTATGTGATGAAAAGTTCTACCTCGTACCTGGTCAGTATTCTGATTAGCATTTACATACTTGAATGAAACAACGCCATGCTGCTTGTTGTGTTTGGTTGTCTGAAATTTACAAGCGTTCCGTAGTACGTGTTGTCGGTTTTGAGGTATATTCATGGGCAGACACTGCCTTATACCTGAATACAAGCTACTGTAGTTCATGTCAATGGTAGCGTAACTGGTAATTCAGGAAATTACAACTGAATGATTCCGTAACAAAAAGTTGTGAAAATACTACTGACTACGTCAGCTGTCACTCGACATCCAGATGTCGAATGATCACCGGTTGCGACACGCCGTTATTTCCCAAAACCTATTCGGCTGGTCTCAAAGCCAGAATTCTGGCAAGAAACCTCAATCGCTTTTGCTCAAAAAACATTCGCATTTCGAGTGGTGCGAGATTTCACTGTTGTCTGATTATTTGTCAGTTTTCCCCATTTGTTAAGAGTTTCTTTGCTGAAAACATCAAGTACCTGCACAGAGGCAATAATCAAGGAATGGCATCTTCAAAACTTTGCAGACGAGTTGCATCAGAACAATCCTGAGCTAACCCATAGTACGCATTCCGGGGGGAAAATGCAAACGCCGATTTGATGCAGACCAGTTAAGACTGACGGCAACAGTGACAGACAACAAGTCTATTCATAATCTTACCCTGAGCAAGTGAAACCGTTGAAACACTAAGTAGCCACATAACACTATAACAGATCATTTTTCAGTAGGCCTTGGATGACTTGTACAAGATTACCTACTCAAAGAAGTCATCTCTTACCCTTTTTGGGCCACCTAGAATGAAACACGATTCAAGTTTAAAGTTTTAACTTGCATTCTGAAGCTGCAGAAAACACTCTAGATGGACGAGATCAATCCATCATTAATTGTAGACACCAGTATCGCACAACGTGTTGTCTTCATGGTTCCCAGTGCACATCGTGCGGGCCGTTGGAATGAAGACTTGCACTAAATTAGATCGTGTCATATAAACTTGTAGAATGTCACCGGTGGCGTTGTCGGATTCCAGCGTGAGCCGATTGAGAAATCCTGCCTATTCAGTCAACCTCTTGGATAATTTGGTAGATTCAGCGTGACACAGATAGCTACGAAGACTTTGATCTTCCGGCGTGGTTTCCTATCTCATTAGGTAAGACAGTGGCGACGTCACGGCATTCGGTTTCTGTCGATGTTTCGAATTCAACCGGAGTCCCGTTACTTACAGTTTATCTTTGGTGAACTAATGACCATGTTGGATAGGCGGAGGAGAATGCAATAGTCTGGCAAAAATACTTGACTTGGTTGACCCAGTTCGCTTACAACGACCTTGACTGGTTCTCATGTACCTCAGAAATGTACACGTTACCTTTTCAACCCCTTGAGATATGAAGAGAAACGTAGTCGACTGTGTACGATGCTGGAACTGTTCGGTCATCTGTAAGAAAGCATATGTCCCCTGACTTAAGTAAGCGAACGACTATGGTCAACAAGCGTTTAACTGGGTCAGAAATCCTGCGCAAAATTTACAGTTGTATTTTTACTTGTATTGGTGGATCAGAGGACGGCTGTAAAAAAAATGTGGACAATATTATTGCGTTCGTCTACTATTGGTTGATCAGCATTATCAGGTAGGAACAGGGTATCTCTTGAACCCAATTGCCATCAATTGTACCAGTTAAAAATTGGATAGTTCTTGTTTCTTGTTATTTATGCTTTAACTGCATAAGCTCCGTACGCGGATTGCGTCATGTCATTGACCTTGATGAAATATCTGTTCTCTGGTTAGTGAAAAAACCTTGCACAGAAAACTGTTCATATTATTCGCTGAAGTTTATACAGTAGTGTTTGCGACCTCACAGGCACCTTAATGAGATTTGGCATACCTGGACACAAGGTTTTAAAGTTGTTGAAGTTTTAAATCAATGGTATGCAGTAATTACAGCAAAAATCAATGAGCATGGAGGTCGGCGTTCAAAAAGCCGAGTTCTTGGGTACACATGAAAAACGGAGTCTTTACAAGTAAGGCATGCCAAGTTTGGTGCTATTTTTAAAAGAGGTTTGCCGAAAATTGGACTAGAACGCAAGACTTTAGGCAATAATGCTTGGTGTTCAAATTATGTCAACAATCGAATGCAGTAGTTTGTTGAGACAAGTTGAACCGTGCACGAACATGCGCATGAGCATTGTTTCATTTATTTGATGGCTCCAATAGAAGAAAGCTGGTCTGTTAGAGTAGGCACAAGTGAGTGAATAACAGACATCCCAGTAGGAGGAACAGTGACTCTACCTTTTATTCCAGTGATTGCGGTGTAAGCTGTCGCGTTCTCTTTGGTCGTCATACGGTAAATGGTTGTCAACATCCCTCATACCATCAACTCAGTTTAATCAACGTATGTTTATATATTAAACCTGAGGAGCCGTCAAAATATGAAAAGTTGCAAAGTGTTGTGTTCGGGATATAGGAACTTCAAAATGCACAAAGTTGCAAGTAATTTTAGTACTTTTGAGTATTACCTAGATAGCAATGTACTTGTCAGCAGAACTAATGACACAGCGTTCATATTTCGTTGTAATAAATCACTGTGACTAAAACCTGGAGCGTTCCTCTTTAAAGTTCGAGAGGACTGAACGAACAGAGCACTCTGCTTATACTTACTGACCAACTCTATCCCAAACGCCGTTTCTGATGCACATAGAAACGTACCATCAGAGCACAACACATCAGGTAATCTTTTGACTGATATTCCTATGTGAAAAAACTTTAGCTTGCGTGTAATTAGAAGAATAGTAATTTTATCCACATTATTCGGAAATCATAATCAAGCGTACAACTGTTCCAGATTTTCCTTTCGTAGCACTCAATGGCTTAGTACACATTATAACCGGGGTTTAAAAGCGGATTGCGAAATGATTTTTTTGGTCTACAGCCCACAATGTGTCAACAAGCAAAGCACTGATGCCATCCAATTGCTTTGGTCTTATAATGTGTTTCTCAAGTTAATAGTCCGTCTGGACATGAGTAGAATATTGCAAGTTGTACTAGGTTTGGAGTTGTCGGTTGTTGAGTAGTGTTAACGTTATCTGGGCGCCGTCCTTAGATGCTGCAAAGGAGGTTGATAACATGACTGATGAATAGGTTGAAGGTTATCACGGATAACGCCCTTCAATATGCATTAGGATCACATAAATTAACACCCCTTTTTGTGAACCTGAGAACAGGCTTTGCTCGTTTCGATAAAACAACACGATTTAGGTTCCGCGAAACAGGCTTACGGGCTTTATCTAGCTAATACCTTTGTAGTGAGACTCTGATATGGGACCAATTTTTGCGAAATTTTAAAGCTTGTCGGAGGAACCCTGAGGAAAAGTTTCTTATAATTAAGCTTTAGATTAGGAGTAAGCATGGAAACAACGTTAGCAGAAGTAAACGTCCCAGGTTTATACAGGCTGACAGCGGATAATAATTGTTTATGTATAATGAAGCCACCGGACAAGGTCAGTATATATGGTTCTCTATAAAGCGACTCAGAGTGAAACCCACCTTAGCAATGAAATGCAGACTGTCATCAATCACTCAGAAGAGGTTATTGTTCATTGGTCTAACGAACAAGACTACAGTGTTTATTCGTTTTGTGATGAATGTGTTTTGTTAGTATAATGAAGCCAAACTTGTCATTTGCATGACTCCACAATTTGTAACCAAGCTTACAACCTAAACGTAAAAGTCAAACGGAGCCATGGGTGATAATTTCAGTTTAATCTGTCGGATTGAAGATGCATACTGACTAGCGGATTCTTCTGCATCAGCAACCATAAAATTCCCGAACTGAGACCACCAGAATATACTATACGTCTTCACCTTGAAAATTTTTTCTACTTGTTTGTTACCGTCTTCTTCGCTCACCTGCTTTGTAAATAGGTTCTCTGTCAGCTCACGAAAGATACGATTCACGTTACAACACAGCAACCCGAAAACTGGTAAAACAAAAACACCGACCCAATAGTAGTTTTAATGTACTATCTAAATTACTAACTTTGCTGCAAGTAGTTACTCCGTTGGTTTACTGTTCTATCATAATGGCGTCAAAAAATGCATGATCCCATACAGCCAGCACTGTTGACTGAAAATGTGACCGTACAAAAATTGCGATGATCCCTTTATGAATGCTCTATTTGCCCATCTGTTTCCTTATGAGCATCCAAACATCAGTTACTCGTCTAACGCTAGGATTGTGTATACTTGAACTGTTCGAGCTGATTTTAGTAACCTTGGAGCAATATGCTCACCACCAGCAATTCCATTGGTAATTCCAAAATCTCACCGAACGCCGTTTGTCGCGCTATTTTCTGTGAATAGTGGACTCTCGACTGGATGTCACAGATTAATGTTTCCGCTGTCGATTCCGAAGACTATTTCATTCAGTTGATAGCATCCAATAATTTCGGGTATAGAGAACTTTAAACTCGTGATATTATTTTTATTTATGTGGGAGATAAGAAACTAATAGTCAATAACACCTGATATATTTTACTAGAGTTTACTTACTGATTTATTGCGAAATACAAACATGTGAGCAGTTCCGAACTGAAATCACATTGGTTTCATTACAAGTGGATGGAGGATATGTATGCTCCGGCCGGCTCAACATTTAAGAAAACAAACACTGAATAATGGACATTAAGTGATCGAATTCAATACATGAATATGTCGAGAACGTGGGTCATGCTTACCTTGATATCGAGATGAGAATACACTGTTTTTATGTTATTTATCAACAAACCAGCTTTTCATTGTAAACATTTTGGGGTTAGCAGCTACGCAGTTAGAGCTGGATATTTTCACTTTGAACTTGTGAATTAGAGGTTTTTTCGGCCTACTGGACGTTGTAACCTGAAGACGAAATCTATTGCAAAGCGTTTTAAAAAACACAATTCAGAAGTATGGTATTCCATAAGGCTAGGTACACCACCCTTTTGATAGATGAATTTCTACTGGAAAAGACTTACGAAATCAAAACTATGTTAACATTAAACGGTTAGTATTGTAACGTTGCATAACGAGAACATAGACTGATGATTGACAGTGTGTTTTCGGCTGCAATGTTTTCAGCGTACTTAAGTGTGTTGGGATCCGTCGAAAATAGGTACATTTCAGACGGACCCTGTGTTAGAGCTTGTTATTTTCACTGGAAAAAGGACGCGGGAAAACGTATTAATGATATTCACACATCCATGAAAGTAAAATTGAAAGTTTTATTTTATCATACCTTCCATTGTGTAGTAAAGTGATAGAGCCTGATTATATTTGGACTGAAGTTACCGTCAGGCTGTCTGATATAGACAGGTGATGCTTTAGAATGAATTTCACATAGGCATTTTCCGCTAAGGAAACAACACTACTGCACTTGTTCTATCTGGGTCAAAGATGAACCTGAAGAAGAAAGTATGGAAAAACAAACTGCGTTCTGCGTAATAATATCATTCAGTTAATGACTGTCCAATGAGGCTTTACATAAGTCAGTAAATGTGGAATGGTTTTTGTCTGTTTATCAACAGAAGCTTCTTGTAGTAGCATTTATGTGATTAGCCTTAGAGTCGCCTCAGATTCCAGAACGCAATCCTTGATATACAGTGGGCGTTTCTATTTACAGGACGTTATTCCAGGATAAGTTTCCCCATTCATCCTCGAGTAATCACTGCGCTGACGTGATTCGAGGAACAATGCTACCGCTGAAATAAGCCTCTCACTGAATTTGTTGGTAAGCTAAGTAGAAGGGTTGGCAAGTTGAAGTTGTTTTTGAAGTGCATTTACAATTCAGTCCATGCGAAGTCAAGTAGGCAAGTTGGGTTCAATCTGATAAGACTGGTGTACTTATTACTTCTGCAGAAAATTAGACCAGTTCTGAATGCTGAAGAGTGTATCGGGTCTACATTTGAGAGACTTGTTGATTATCAAGTGTTGTCCTGTGCAAAATGTCCTGTGGTCCTTAAGCTTATTCTTTGGGTAGAAGTTTTCCTCAACGTGGTTTACTTCCGGATTTACCGCTGTAGTAAGTACATTTTCAAACTCAATTTAATTTAGTAATCGAACGGCGGTAGTCTCTTTCTGGCTAGATTCAAATCAACAGCGACTGCTTCTTTTTATTAGGTGTGCATTATTCTTTATAAGTGCTTAATTGGACTTCTCATCTGATAAGTTTTTAACAAAACCAAAATGTGTTATAGTACTTACACCGAACTTCTTGTTAGGAATGGCAGCATGAAATTATTTTTGTGTTGCATCATGAGTCACGGACGATATTTTACTCTTGATTTAAAAGAAATCATTCTCAGTGCTTGTGACTTTTGATTGACGTACATAATCGACTTTTAACTGCATTTAAAATATCGATTGCCAAGTTCTCAATCCGTTTACCCTGTCGGCCGTCTTCCTTCTAAAAGAGAAAAGGGGGTTCTCATATATTCTTTGTTAGTAGGACGTTTTGGTGGACAGTAGTTGTTCTGAAGCAGAACAGCTGACGCAAATAAAGTTAAGTGAACACACAACATCTCACTATAATACTCCGCCTTCTGCATTTGTTATATTATATTACCTCAGTTCCGAGAGGTTGGGAAGCACAGATGTTAAGAAATGATGGGATTGTTTCCAATTCTCTTGGTTATAAACTTTTTCAGTAAATTGGCATGTATACCACTCCTAGTGACTCGTAGTGTACCAAAGTGTTTACGTTACCACTATGAATGATGTAGTTAAAATCAATACTCCTCAAGTAGATTTAAACATGCTGGGATATATTTGTTAACAAAGTTGTACAGTGTAAATCTGTCAGGATCCACGGTGATACGCAGTCTCTCGGAGGAGCTGTAAACCTCTTGATTCGGACAGAACAAGACAGAATATTGAAGGTTTACTCAGATAAACTGGTTCTGTACATAAATAATAATGGTTAGCAAATTGTACAACTTACAACCAAGTGAACTCTGAGCACGGAATTTAACCGTCAGTAATTATTAGTCAATAATGCGGTGACGTAAACAATTCATTGAGGCGACAAGAGATAAACAAGGAGATTCAAGTAAGAGTTCGTAGTATCAATTCAGAATGTGTTACGTGTAACAATGTGAGAAATGTTTAGCCAGTATTTAATGTAACCAACATATGGAGACATATCTAGGAAGAACTACAGTACGATAATTTTCCAATGGGGTATAGACATAGAAATAGCTGAGACTTGACAGTGTACAGGCGAAATTCCGTGGTTGGACATCGGAAGCGGTAGCATCATGGGCCTGGTGTGAGAATTCCTGGTTTTCATCTTCCAGACTAGCGTATCCTCATTTTCACTTGTAGTAATCTGAACATAAGCTTCATTGATTCTGGTCAGTATCCACATGCAGGTTCGAATAAAGTGGTTCTGTGTGTGCTTTTATATAAACTAAAATGTGAACGCCTGCAACCTAGGCAAAATAAAGGTCGAAAGCATATTTCTGCAAAGATGCCCGCTGAATTGTGGGATAATCGGATCTACAGGTATCTTGGTTTGTGATGTTGAAATATCTGCTTGGAATTTTCTAGCTGACTGATAACAATCAATCTGCTAATAGGGACTCTAGACAGTGTATCGGCTAGATTATATATTGCATAGCTCTATTTTTAGTCTAACAAGAAGCAACGTGCTAACTGTAGCCTTGATTGTCCATCATTAGGTCAACCGGAGTGAATAAAGTAATAAATTTAGGGAACGAACTTGGCTATTTAACTTATCAAAAAAACGTTACAACAGTCATTGCATACTACTCCAAACACAAGTTCAGTTTAGGCTTCAAGAGCACAGTTACTTGTGTGTGTATGAGACTGGCTAGCATGTTCACTATCACGGCAATCGACGACCCAGTAAAAATTGTTCACGGGAACAGACAACTGAATTATCTGAACGACCGATCAGTTGGTAGTCGACATCTGCTGAGTGACTGCTTGAGTTTGGTTAACAAGAATTCTGTGGACTTTGTGAAAACCATTTGTGAGACTAACGCAACCGTTTGCCTGCATCAGTGGTAACACGGTTGCCCCATTTTCAAAGTTAATTATATTCATCTAGCAGCTGACTCACTGATAAACCAAGATCCAGCTTAATGAAGGTCAAGTCCTTGGGCGAAAGAAACAAACTGCTTATCCACAGAAGAATGAGTAGATAATTTACTACTGATCAAATACAAGAAACGTGCTAACGTTCACCGCGGTGACCACTAAACCACCAACAAAGATGCATTAGTGCAACAGCTAGGAAAATTATGAATTATTTTATAAAAAGTATCTTACCTGTTGTATGCCACGGAGTCTAATGTGGCAAATGGCCAACAATCAACATGGGTTAATACATGGATAATCAGTCAACTTTGCCGCTTCCACAATGATTATTCTTAGGACCTTTCATAAGGGTGGTTGAACTGAATCATCGTCCAGCTGTTGCTACTTAACAGATTTGAGTTCGGGAAAACCTAGTTAGGTTTGCAAATTGACCAGCACGAAACACACCTATCTGATTAGAACACAGGTGCTTTGCGGCATTTACAACAGTCCAAATTATAATGGTAGATAAACAAGTAAGCATAAATGACTTCCTAATTAGACGGTATAATGAAGTAACAACACAAGTCATCACTCCTAATGCATCACCTTACTCGAAAAACCATTCATAATATCATCAGTTGTTTTATGCTGTATTTCTTCCGTTTTTGGCGAAAAGTATAGCAGTTTCCTCAAATTCTTCCGCACGTTCAAGCGGGATGCAGCAGAAGACGCCACACAGGGAATGCACGAGTTTTTGTTAAACAAACGTTTTGTTGCTCTGTTGCTTTGTATATAGGGCCCGGAATACATGTCACTTGTGCAGTTAATATATTGATTAGTTTTACCTTTTTTGAATGAAACGGACAATAATTTGTGCCAGTTGTCAACATAGTTTACTTCTGTGGTACTTTATGTAAAACTGAAACATACTATACCTGAACTTATTCAAAGGATTATTTCCATTAAATGTTCAACAGAACATTCGTGAGATTAGGGATCCGTGTAACTGGTTATTGATCATCAATTCATGATAGCTATTTGCCTGTCAACATCTAGTTAACCCTCTTACTTGTAAATTAAACCTTGCATAAGAAATGACAAAGAGATTCAAGTAGCACATTCAACTATAGTTCATTTTCCTTTTGAAAAGTTTGAATTTGTTTCATCAGTCACTTTCATTTATATATACATTACATAACAACGTGCTTTACTGTATATTAACAACAAACAACTGGAAAAA
>LOND01005937.1:9816-21496 GCA_014220965.1 Paragonimus kellicotti
TGTTTGATGTCTGACCCTGTCGGCCGAGGCCGGATTTTTAACACGGATGACTCCGGACGCCGCACGAAGGTCGTAGCGTCAGATTTAGTTTTGCCGATTTTAGACTTACGGAACAGTCCACCAAAGATGCGAACTGTCGTTCTGCGGACGAATTCGGCGGTCAGGTAACCGGTCTTCTTCAAAAGTCTTTCGAACTCCTAACGTGACAAAGGGTACGTGGCCAGTTCAACGCTGAGGATCTTGCTGGGATTCAAAGCGGCCTTCGGTTGACCATGAAAGCGGTCGACAAACCATTTGCCGCTGGATGTTATGCAATGGGAATGATATGATCAACTGCAAATAGCTGGTTGGAGTCCCTGAATAGCGCTTATTCGAACCATGGGCTTCTGTTAGTGGTTACAGTCGCCGGAACATTGTGATTCGAGAACCACCCCTCCATGAACGCTCGCGCAACTCTTTTGGTACCCGACCGCCGAATTCGTCCGCAGAACGACAGTTCGCATCTTTGGTGGACTGTTCCGTAAGTCGAAAATCGGCAAAACTAAATCTGACGCTACGACCTTCCTGCGGCGTCCGGAGTCATCCGTGTTAAAAATCCGGCCCCGGCCGACAGGGTCAGACATCGAACAGGAACAGGGACGCGTCAGGCTGGACTTTTGTGGTTTGTTCTCGTTCGTATCAACGCGGTTGTGGCCTTCCCCCTGGAATTACCACAGTCCAAACCGTTCCGTGTGGTCAAGCGATTCCCAGAATTCTTTGTGACAGATCGTAACGGATCCCACGGCACAGTGAGCAATGATAAACTTAAAGTTGTTCATATCGAGTTCTCCCTTGATTCTTACATTGCTTGTGAAGTCGGCCCCACTTCTGATGAGTTGGAGTTCACCGGGCCCATGTGTGAAGACCAGCCTATTTCTCTTCAGCCCCATCCGAAATTGTTTACTGATTTCCCTCGCACTCAGCAGGGTTAACCTCTAGCTGTTCAAAATTGTACCATTTTACCAAACTTTTCTACTCTTCTCACGCTCTATTAGGTGGTTCTACGGGGTAGTATGTATAATTTCACACTTTGCATTATTTTACCACACTGCCTACATCGGTTGCATCCATACAAAATTATCAACAACTGTTTGAATTGACTCGACCTGACGATACGCTTTTCAAACGCGCGTCTCGTCTCTTTAGTGGCCCTGCTCAGCCTGGGTCGAAATTGCCTACAGCGAGCAATTTGGCCCCTTACTTTTATTCAGTCTGAGCCGTTCTAAAATTCTAAACGCCAAAATTTTACATTATCCTTCTGTGTTTTTTCTTGAGTAACTTATAAACTTTATTATTTCTGGGCGCACGAACAGTCGTTTTACTTCGACTCAACCATTGACCATTTGTTCGAGTGAGCTCAGTTCCGTTCTATCGTTCCCCAGATCACTGTGAATTTGTTCTTAGCACAACGTTTTCCGGGGAGGTGAAAGTTGAGTATGCCGCATTTGAGTCTTTATACGCATGATGTACGTTGTTTCAAGATTCGGAAGTATCAGAGAATCAGAGAAAACTTCTCCAGTACGACGTACTGCACAGCTATATTCGTGCTCTGCTGGGGTGAATTCAACATATTTCTGTACAGTCGTTTGCAATCCAGTAATAACTGGTGAGCGACCAGACAATTTTTCACCCGCCAAAGTTGGCGGTGGAACCTTTCGATCAAACCTTTAGACGAAGCATGGTATGCTTTGGTCACTACGTGTTCGCTTCCAGGAATACTCAAATCTTGGAAAAGTGCCAAAGTAAGTTGACACACGACGTCTGTGTCGCTTTTGGCTGGAGCGCCAGAATTTGAACTCAATTGGTCGACAAAGTTGCGTGCAACAGTTCCCATCGATGTGGGGTTCGAAAAAGTGGCGACAAGCCATTTCGTGAATCGGTCTACGTAGGTAAGAAGGTGTGTATAACCATCGGAAGGAGGAAGGGGATCAACGACGTTCAGGTGGAAGTGTTTTATGTGTACGTCGGGTAAAGTGAAAGTTCGTGGTAATAATGGTATGATGAAGAACTTTACTACGTTGATATTCCAAGCACGCTTTGGCCACGGTTTGAACATCCTTATGAATGCCTGGCCGAATGTAACGTTTGATGACTGGCTTTGTTGGGGCGCGTATGCTCGGATGTGATAGGTTATGAAGAAGGCCAAAACATCGAACTGGTTTGTGATGGGGACCGTGCGGTCGAGATTCACCGGTGGAGATGTCGCACGTAATTCAGCATTCTGGTCGGGTTGAAGAAATAGTACATAGTTTCAGGAAAGGGTGGCAATGAATTTGACGAAGTTCTGGATCATCAACCTGGGACTTCGCGAGGGAGAAAAGGTCGATTACTCTTATGGATATTTGTCTGTCATCCGGGCTTGACATGACTTCGGCGACGGAATTGCTGGGGCTGTTTGTAAAGCGGATGTAGGTGGTGAACCGGGAGATAACTCCGGATGTCTTGTTTCTCTTGAGGTGTGTCAGTCAATAGGGCAACAAAAGGCAAAAAGAAGCTGTTTGTGATGAGTAAAACGATGAAGTCGCGACCCTCCAAAAGATGCCGAAAGTGTTCAATGGCAGGGTATATATCCAATAACAAATGCCTAAAGACACTGTACGCGTTTGCACTGGTTGGAGTTTTCGAGAGAAAAAGATCAAAGGCTGGATTTAACTATCCACTTTTTGTTGTAAAATGGCGTCAACAGTCGACTGAGATGCGTCAGTCTTCGGAAGTCGTGGTGAGTGTTCATCTGTCCATGAATGCCTCAGTGTGTTTACTTGGAACAAGCTTGATTTAGCTGTCAGAACCGCGGTGGTGTTCCCAGGGAAGAGAACGAAGTAAGTGAGATTGGATTGTAGACTGTATCTGAGGGGTTCAGCTGGCTGTAAACGCCGTGGGATAAAGCGATAATAAAATCAACTAACAATGCCCAAGAAGCGTCGGAAACATTTGGAACTGAGGCTGTGGGTAATAATAATAATAATATATATTTCTCAACGCATTCGTGAGAGACACGCTCGGATGTGCGCGATCATGACAGATAATTACAGGCGTTACAAATCAACAAATGTTTACATTGTAAGACAAACATGAAGTCTGCTGACAAAAGAATGCATAATCAGACAGAGGTAGGTTGCGGTTTACGAAAGTTTGATACACACATCAGTAAGAGAAATAGTTCGCTCATTCCTCAGATTCTGTTCAAAAGATGAGATGTTATACTAATTTTTCTTATACAAGGTTATGTGGGGACGATGTTTCAAATATTTCAAGGTCATGCCGGGAAATACGTGCAAATGCATCTTCGAGGGGTTTCGCCATTATTTGACATAATTGGCTACGGAAAAATTTTGAGCAGTTCGGCTCGGGCAAGGGAGGACGGGAACTTCCAAAATCCGGCGAAGAATTGAGCAAACTCCAGCGCAGGACTTCTTCGGTTGTTCCAGAACGTCAAAAAGTTGAAATGTCGCGAACTGCTCGGTCAATATGGGGTTTCTAACGTCCGTTCATCGCGGAAAATTTCCTCGCATAGCAGATGTTTTCAAGAGTGAGAAAAAGAGCACAATCTTACGCGTTAAATGGAGAAATGCGGAGTGGTCACATGTAATATGATAAATAATGTATGTATAATATTTTCTTGACTAAAACTTCACGCGATATAATAATGATAGTCGTTACGGCACTAATTTTCTCGGGCAAAGGTTGGATACCGTTACTGTCGATTCGATGCCCAAGAAAATCTATGGAAGTAACTCCGAAGATGCACTTCATAGGGTTTAGCGTCACACCGTATTGGGTGAAACGTTCGAACAGCTTTTGAAGATGTGACTCGTGCTGTCGAGCGTCTTCACTCGCGACTAAGACGTCGTCAGTATAAACGCATACAAAATCAAGACAATGAAGAACTTGAGCCAAAGGTTTTATTGACTTGAGCAAACCAAAGCCTTGGATCATGGCTACCAAACTCAAGAATTTCAATGTAAACTGCATTTTCCAAGGCAGTGAAATCCGGTTCATAAACTACAATGGTAAGGGAAACGAAATCACCCACGAAATAAAGAAACCGATCAAATGACGGGAAAATGTGTTTTCGAAGAGTATGCAAAAAGGAAGAAACTTCAAGTGAATGATAAGAAAGTAATAAAAACTGGCTTACCAATTATGAGTGGAACAGAAAAATGAATCAACAATGTTACGAGGTGATACACGGTAACTGTCCATGATAAATTCCACCACACTAAGTCCGCTGTACGTCGGAAGAGTGTTCCCCTTGAATAACGGAAATTTGAGCTAATTCTGTTTCCTCACTGCATTAAAAGGGCTCGTTTCCACAGGTTGCTACCGGTAACAACGAAGACGTGCGAGTAGAAATCAAGAGGTACGAGGGTAAAGTGTGCATGGATTCAAACAACAGTCAGGTAGTTCACACATGTGATCAGCGTAACAGGTGTGAAAATAGTGTTGCACAAAGGTGGAAAGGTAACGGATTCTGTAGAATACGCAGTAGTGATCGGAAATTTACTCAGCTCGAGCTGATAGCTTTTATCCACTCAGTAGTAATAATGCGGCACTTCAGCCAAAGAAATCGCAGCATAATCAGTATTGCGTGCGACTGAGTAATTCACGCAATCGAACGACAACGCGATGTTCGCCCATGAATTACAATCACTACTTCAGCCGCAGTTCAAATGAACATCTAGGTTATTGTAGCGACAGCACTACTTCTTTTTCATACGCTCAGGACTTTTATTCACGCTTGTTTGATGGCAGATACTTCTTCGGTAACTAAATTCAAATCTAAAGTAGACCCAGCAACATAAGTTTCAGCTTTGCAAAGTCAAACGGATAGTGCAAGAGAGAGCTTCAAAGTATTCACGTACTTAAGACTAATAATAGACGTACCAGAATCGATAATAATAAATAAGGCATGTACAGGTGACGGACTGCGTATCTTTGAATGAAAGTTCACGATTGTCAAGACTGGGGGAAAGATGTCCAGTAATGCCATTAACAGCAAGGGCAGCAGACTCCAAGACAACATTAGGTTTCAGCCGCTTCGAACAATCAACAGGTGTTCAACACTTACCAGTGTTAAAAATGAAGGAAGTTTTGGAACCGCCGTTAACGCTAACAGATTGTGTTAAAGGGTGCGTATAATCAACAGAAGTTGGTGGAAATTACAGCAAAAGAAATGGATTAGAATTCAGATGATAGACTTTTCTCTTCAAAAAAGTGTGTGCCAAACACGCCTTTAGAATACTACAGACGGGTTGAATGTGATCTACCTTGCCAAGTTTATGACATTTGGAATTTCATACTAGAAACGTGAGTCAAGAATATTTATGATCGCATGACTTGCAGTTAACATAACGCTTGACAGAAATCGGATTAAAAGGATGCGATTGAACTGTTGCATTTCTCCGTTGAGTGTCTTTTTGAACTGCCACTGCTGGTATACCCGCTTCTCAGTATTGCTGGCATTATGTACCCCAGTGAGTTCTCCATTCGCTACAGCTCTGACATTCCAACATTGGAAAGGTGCCTCCTTCAGTGGTAAGAGCCTTGCTGGAGACGAGAAGCATTGACTTCAACGATCAGTCGCTCTCAGCCGAAACTGCAGTTGATCGCCGAAAATGCTTCCTGTTGGTTGAGTTGGAGCAGAATAAAAACGCACGGATTACTCCATTTTCCTCGCTTATCAAAGTATGGAAGCTTGCTTCTTCCAATACTTCAGTTTTGACGGGCTGATTACACCTGAATAATATTCGCCTCGAAGGGTCGTACGGAAGTGGAAGAATCGAATCCGGATACGCCAGGTTTTCAGTCAAACCATACGTATCCTTGCCAATAATCGTGAGAAATTGCGGCGTTTTCTTCCCTTTTCCATATCTTAGCTAATGTCACCGTTCCATGTAGGTGCCCTGTGACACACGTTCACGATCTAACTAATAGCCTTGCAGGCAAAATAATCTTCGGCAGAACTGACCTCGTCCGTGCCGACTACCAGATACCGGAAGCACGGAAGGATATACCCAAAACCGCTTTCACTACTCCATTTGGTCAATTCGAAGTTTGGTGCATGCCCTTCGGTCTCTATAACGCTGCACAGACGTTCCAACATCCGATTAATGAAGTCACCCGTCGATCAGATTTCATTTATGCATACATGGATGATTTCCTCGTGGCAGGCTCTTTCCCAGAAGAGTATATCATCCGCCCGCGACGTTGTTTCAACGTCCGGCGTCATACGGCCTTAGTGTCAACATAGCTGAATCTTAACTGGCTCTCTGGCCTCGTTGAATTTTTCAGGCCACGGCATCTCGGCAGAAGGGATTAAACCGCTCGATTCTAAGATCGAGGCTATTCGATCGTGCCCGCTTCCCGACACAATTCCCAAGCTCCGCCGCTTCAATGGACCTGAGAAATTACTATTGCCGATTTATTCCCAACTGCGCCAAGCTTATGCAGCCTCTGACTGGTTTACTTCGGGGCAGTAAACGTAATTTGAACATAACCTCCGAAGCCACTATGGCTTTCGCCACCATAAGAGGGGCACTCACCTCTGCAGTCATGTTGCACTCCCAACAATCGGGTGTGCACCTATCAAAGACATCGGCCTGTGGATGCACCAGACACAGCCATAGGTATAGTGCTACAGCAAGCAATTCTGGAGGCATGGCAGCCGATTACACTTTTCTCTCAAGGCCTCAGCAATAATGAAACATGCTACAGCACCTTCGGTCGTGAACCCTTAGCTGTGCATAGCGCTGTGCGCCACTTTCGTCACGCACTCGAGGGCTGTGATTTCATTATTTTCACGGACCACAAACATGCTCTTGTACGTTTCGTGGATTCACTCAGGATAGACAAATCACTTTAGAAAAACCTCGACAGCCGGACTAACATAAGCCTCAGTTTTCTAAACGGACGATCCAGTGCCATCGTCTTCCGGAGCTATAGCAAAACGTCGCCGCGATATACTATCAATCTTGAAATGCACAAGACGTATTATTAGCCACCGGACTGCGCATCTCAAATCAAAACATAGGACTGCACCGACAAGCAAACAGGTGCTAGAATTGGCAACGCTTATGGGCGAATCTAAAAAACGCACTAAACCCAACGTATCGTCATAGTAGACCAAAATTGACTATCCTTCGGCTGTTACTCAATAATATGTGACAATACGTCCTGGAGAATACCACCAGGCCGATCGATGCCACATTCAGTTACGAGGAAGACAGTTAGCTCGAAAGTCGCTAGGCACAAACCATTCACGCCACACAGGAGATACTTGCATCCACTATGATGAAATTTGCAGAGTTTGCGATATCGTCCTGGTACCTAGAGCAATGGATCGAGACGTGAAGCATTGGGCCCGTTGCCACCTTGCATGCAATTACGTTCCAAGGTCGAACGAAACATTACGAGCACAAGCCCAGATGGAACATTTCCAACTTCGACCGACTATTGTTTTGAACATGTCTACCTGGACCTCGTCCTGCCACTCCCACCTCACTGAGGTTACACCTACCTTCTCACGTGTATCGATCGGTTTACTCGCTGGTCAGAAGCTATATCGTTGTCACACCCATCAACGGTACCTGTCGTCGGCGCTTTTGTCAGGCACTGAATCGCACGTTTTGATTGTCGATTGACTTTCACAACCGATCGCGGTTCGCAATTCAAATGAGCTTTACTATCACAACTGACCAAACAGTTAAGCGTGCACCGAGCACGCACCACGACATATCACCCACAAGCGAATGGACGCGTATAGAACGTCTTCATCGTCAGCTGAAAGATTCATTACGCACTCACGGGGGCACGGAGTGGACGAATATTTTACCGCTAGTTCTATTCGGTATTCGCAATTGCGTCACTCGTCAACGTCGTTCCTCTGAAGCCTTCCAGCTGATTTCTTTCAACCGTCAAGCAAAGCTGTTGTCGACGCCCAGGACTACGCCAACCGACTAGCCAATTACATGCGGTCGCTACAAGCAAGTGCTACACGTATTCAACAGCCCTCGTCTTACGTTCCTAAAGAACTCAGCACTTGTGAGTTCGTATTTCTGCGAACAGACTCTGTCAAGAAACCGCTGCAGCAACCGTATAAAGGACCTTTTCGTGTCATTAAACGGTCTGCAAAAACTTACGTGATCGACAGTTTCGGTCAACACCTCACGGTCTCCATTGACCGCCTCAAACCTGCTTTCACCGACTCACTCCGAGTTTGACAACACAAGCATCATCCGAACTGTCCTCATCTACTTCAAACTCCGACTTAGCTCCCGGCGTTGCCTTCCGCATCCATTCCGGACGTTTGCCCTCCTCAGCCTACGGTCCGTTCAGGGAGGCGCGTCCATTCTCCCGCGCGTTAGTCGTGGTTGTATAATGAATCCGCGCCATCTGTACTACTATAGGCTACATTCACTAGGATAACAATGTTTTAGCTGTCACCGTTGGGAACGCCGCCCAACCAGTCTGACGCTTGTTTGAATTCTGAAGGTCGACTGGAGTTTCCGTCGACATTCGTCCTCTCTGGCGGTTGCCGTGCGGTTGTGCTTGAGGTTCTCTCACGTCCAACTCCCTAGCGCCTTTAACTGTTGCGTTGAAGTCTGCTTGTGAACGGTGAGTAAATCAATAAATAAAGTTTGTTTGCAGATTCGCCGTCTTCTCACTACGACTTCCGTTCCGCGTTAACATAAGGCTGGGAAACCTTGGGCGTACGAACCTAGGAACTAGCATCACGATAAGCGTCTTCTACACTCTCAGCGGTGGAGGAATCCATGGAACCCGAGCTATCCTTCGCGATGCAACACTCAAAGCCTTTTAGTAGTAGATCCAACTCTGGAAACTATTGCACGACTGCCTCAACAACCCCAGTTAACTCGGCTTTGTTTAGTGATCCTGCCAAATACCGTCAATCACAGGCACGAGTCACTGTTCATTGCAGCCCTGAACAAGATCATTCAAGAGGATTAGGAAGGAGAGGGAACACAACCAGAATTCCTGAGGGGCCCAACTATCGGCAGTGTTTACTCCACAAATTCGCCTTCGAAACTTCACTCTGAAAGCTCTGCTACAAAACGAATCTCGCGCTCAGCCAGTCATCTGGCTGAAGAAACCTAACCACGCTAATTTGTGAATAAGGTAACGACAAATGACCGAACCAAAGTCCATGCTGAGATCCAAGTTGAACACCTCAACTTTCCAACTTTCATTCAATCTTTATCATTTATTTATTTATTTATTTATTTATTTGTCTATTTCATTTTTTTATTTTTTTATTCATTGACTTCTTCCAGGAAAGACAGTAGGGTGGAGACATAGTGATCTCCCCTTCTAGTGACCTTGTTGTGGAGAGATAAGAAGACGGTTTTTGATCAGATATGAGGAAGCCTCTTCACTGATTAGCTTTTCCAGACATTTCTTAGCAGTGCTTATCAGGCTCACTAAATCGTAATTTTCTTTTTTGTTTCTCAAAACTCTCTTGCGAAGGGCCATCACCGTGTCTATGCATCGCTCACGTGGAATCTTCCTCCTTTAGTGGAGCTACGAAGAACTGATCTAGTGTAGGTTACAAAGTTTACGCCGATGGCTCAACACCGCCTGGATAGATGCCACCGGCTCCTACAGGCTTTGATGACGTTATCAACTCCTTCCCAAGTCAGAAGTATATCTTCTACCTTACTAATAGGTTTTGACTCTACCTGTCCTTGGTGGGATCGTGTTGGTGCCGTCTCTGAAGTGGACATGCTGGAAAACTTGAACCAAACATTCGGCCCCTTTCCTTGTATCCCTGACTGTCTCATCGCCTTACTTTTGACAAGCGCGCCTACGTACGAATTAAGTAAAAATAAAATGTATTGGAGCGGCATCTGAAGTAGACGAAGGGCCTGATTCAGGCGACATTTCCCAGATATAGAGCTTCGAAAGCTGTTTATGAAGGGCTTTCTATGCGACCATTACTTCTATAATATTTTTTACGTGGTCACAAACGTTTTATTAACTGCAGTTACGCTCCTGTTTGATAACATGTAAGTTGTTTTTAAAACTGATAAGTTACGGCGACTAAAAACGGAAGATTTTGGCACACCGCCTATCCTCCGTTATTGCTGGAGTGTCGACTGATAAGTTAGTTACGGGTTGAAACAATCCACCCTCGCATTTCCACCAAACCTCCAAAGCGCAACGTTTGGCTTTTCAAATCACGTCTAAAAATGTTTGTTTTAATTCAAATGGCCGCATTTAAACCAAACGGATATGAAGATATTTGTCAGCAGTTCGACTTTTATAAGAATGCTACTATGTTTTGGCGGAGCAGTGAAGCTAACTATTCCGAATATCATGCATATGTCCGTGAGGAAATTAAAATTCGCAATCAAACATAACGTCCACCTTGATGATGTTGATTAAGTGACACAATCAAGTTTAGTTGACCAGCGACATGCGGTGGATTACGTTAGCGACACACAAACTTTCAATTGAGGCTGACCTGAAATCATGCATCAATAAGTACCGTATGTGTGTAAATGAGGATGATCGAAAGGTGACAGTTTGCTTTCAGCTGGGGAATATGCTAGTTATCACGGTCATAGTGTCCACAATTCACAGCCATATTTCATAATTCATTTTTGTACATTTCTGTATATACCGTTTTGTTAACCTCATCTGTACACTTGTTTGAAACCATCAACTCACTTTTGAATTTAATCGTCAACACGAATAAACGGGAGTTACCGCGCACCGTCTCTGTCTTCTCCATTTGTGCGGATTTTGAGCTGGTAAAGCAGTTGCACGTTGAAATATTTTAGCTCCGCGTGTTGGCTAATCCGTCGACGCTCAACGTTCGTCATCCCACGCCGCGTGTGGAATTATCCGTCGGTCGTTTTCCGAACCTTCACCCCTGGCGCTGTCTTTCCCTCTTGTGGTGGTCTATTCAACTCAGCGGACCTCGACTTATCAGTGAGTCGTTCCTTTTACCGATACGTCTTCTGTTTTGTTTGTACGCTTACCTTTGGAGCCTATCCATTACCGTTACAACCTTCTTGGTATTACCATATCTTTGGTCATTTTATCATTTGATTGATCAGACCAATACACGGTGAAATAAAATGCTACTATGATGATTTTGTCAATTTCTCTTTCGTAAACATCTTCATAACTCCACACCTTCGGGCGTTCTCAGAGTAAACATTTGTGTGTTTTCTGTCTTAAAAGCTGTAAGGAAGGCGTTCGGAGAACATAGTATCATGGCAACACGTTCGACGGGCGATTTTTGAACAAGCTGGTGGAAATAATGTCTCCACTGAATTGACATTTTTAAAAAGCTTTCCTGATTTGTTCCAATTTTATGTTTCTGATTACTGACTTATAAATTAAAAAATTGCATGTTCTGTCTAAAATGGAGAACTTAAAATCCTCTACATGATATGAGTAACAAAAATTCACGCAGAAATTGACTTTTAATCATAGGAATAACTTTCGAGCCCAAAGTTGCTGTATAGTATGTTTGAGTTATTTTATAGTTGGCCTTTCTGACAGAAAACGTTTAGTTAGATAAAGATATTCAGGTTGCACTGACTATGTTGAATCTGACTAGTGAATGTTCACGTGTAATACGGCCGCACATGATTGTTTTCCTCCATCGGTGACT
>LOND01005938.1:8795-23392 GCA_014220965.1 Paragonimus kellicotti
GGTTGTCGCTGTTTCCGAACTGGTTTTGTAGTGGTTTTGCTTATCTTGTGTGTCTTGACTTTTTTTGTCCTAGTCGAAAAGGGTCTGCGACGGGCATGAGACAATACCGTCAGTGATAGTCTACTATTGCGTTCCTCACTAAATCATACCATCTTTTCTCTTGGAGTGTGCTAGTACGAGGTCTATGCGGTTGGGTTGTCCCGGATAATTTTCTTTCCGTCAATGCCTATCATGAATTCCCACGGATATATCAATGAGATCCAGAGGACCCGAACTACTTTGGCTATGTTACATCCATTCGTGACTAAGTCAGACACTTCCCTCAGCAAGCAAATCACGAACAATATGCACATTTTCTTTGGCTGATTCTTGTCAAGAACGTGTTTCTGTTGTTCATGGGCATGTTGTTGTATTAGACGCCAACTGATAACATCTGAACCAATCTCGCTTAGACGGAGTTGACATTCCTTCTCATTTGTTGTTATTTATCCGTCAAGATTGACGCTTCAGAAAACACTAACCTAACCATTTTACTTCATAAATAGTTTGGGGATCATTAGTAAGTTCAAGTTCATTTGCTTCGTCGTCAAACTCTGGTGTTTTTCCAAATCCACTCAACGTTGCGTTTGTTGCAATAATGGAGGATTGCAAACAGCTGTGATCTGTCTGAGAGCTGCGAGGTCCGTATCTGCCCTGAACTTACGGGCTCTACCAGGAGGCGATTTCCAGTACAAGTTGTACGTGGGTTTCTCAGATGACATATGCTGGTAACATATAACCACATGCTTTTTTTATATCTTCACTCTAATGACGTTTACCATGATCTTTTCGATCGTTTGACCATATTCGCAGAGGACATTTCTGGAATCACCCCAATCGAATGAGTTCTAAGACTGCAAGTGCTTACATATCAAAGATTGGTGTTGTATAGCCACCGCGGCAAACAAGGAAGATTGCATTGTGGAGTTTGGCAACAGTGGGATAATATAGTCAATTCCATCCCATTAAATGAGAGTGAAAACAAAAGGAAAAAAAAACTAACGGCAAACCCGTACAGATTGTCTTCTACAGTTTTAGCGAAACAGTATGGGATGCTTATGGTATGGAGTTCACATGTGAACACTGGATCGGAGCAATGACAACTGCGATAAGTATCAGTGCTTCACTCTTGTTCTTCAATAAACTCTATCCTTTGACGACTAACATGACCGTTTTATATTCCCAGATGGAGTAGAGTACATTCTACAGGTTGTTCCCGAAGTGTGAACCCCGATACAAAATCCGGAGTGAAAACCAAAGGGTTTACCCAAGTTAGTATTCATAACTCGAGCATAAGTGACACATCTGAATAGTTGGATTGTTTCTATTCTCACTGGTGCAAGAAACAAGATAGACAACGAAACTGGGTAGGTGAGTGCTAACTGGTAATAGGCAGATGAGTAAGTGGCTCAAATGCAATACGCGTACACCAATCGATCAACACCTGAAATCAGTAGAATGCGGTTATATGATAGATATTGGATTCACACGAATAAACTAAGGACAGGGGTAATATGAGCGCAGTAGAAAAAGTTTAAGAAACAATACAATACTACAACGAAGGGATAGAACTTTTTTTGTAAAAATAATCCATGATCGGCCTCTGTACAGAGGCTTTCCAAAGTGCACAGCCGTCTTGGGGTGGATGCTTATCGCCTCGGAAAAAGCTAAAGCGCGTTTGTTTACAGTCTGACAAACACCGTGGATGGACTTACCGTGTGGCCAGACTTGATCAATTACTTCGTTATGACAACCTTAGCCATTTCAGTCTTCTGTACTCAGAGGTCATTTCGGAATAAGTTCCGTGATTCGAGTGCCTTGTGCCATCAGAGTAGGACAAACTACTGCAAACCGCGTGAATATTGGACTTTTATCTATGCACATCAGAGGTAGTCTGAGGAGCCCAATCATGCAGCCGAGCACGAACCGCCATACGTATGAACAACAGCTGAGCCCTGAGATTGACGGCCATGCACACTCCTGTCTGTGGGGTGTGTTGCGTTCGGGTGGTACGGCCCATCTCCAGTCTACTCGCTCGACCCTATCGTCCCAGTGTTTTGACCACCACGGTCCACGATCGATAGCACCTGGCTACCCACACACGCTTCGATTCTTTGGGGATAGCGCTGGACTGGGATCCAGCATGGATTGGTGAGTGCAAGTGAACATAGTAAAAATACGATATTCCCCTGACGGATTGTGCTGTCACGATCGTTTTCCCAGCAAATGCTGAATACCAAAATGTTGTGTTCAGGAACGAAACGAATGTACAAAATTTTCAAAGAGAACAGTTGAAAACGTAACTTGTGTAGGACTGTATGGGGTAAAATGACTGCCGGGACGGCTTTTTGTTGAATTCCTTTTCATTCCCACCGAGGTTACCTGGCCTTCTGTGCACTTCGCAGATGACATAGGTCGCTATCTTGTGGTTTGTCCGTGCTATCTGACTCTTCTTATGTTGCAGTTGTGTTACAACTGTTTCGAAGGTCTATTGTACACCAAAAAAAAATACTCAAACGACACAAGCTATCCGGACCATACCTAGAAAGTCCGGAGCTACAGCGGCTTCGGTATGTCCGGATCGCAGACAACACGAATCATTTTGCATGTGGTATGCTAAACGCGACCGCGCATAGATCTAGTCCGATCGTACACGCTCCGCATGGTACGGGAAAGAATATTATCTGTCGACATGGATTCGCACGAAAGCGTCATCAAATGAGCACGTCAATACGACTTTGTCGATTTAGAATTCAATCCGAAGTCACAACAGCTATGTCAGCATAGCACAAAACTTATGGTTTAACTGATTTTGTTCGGACGCGATTGTCGGGCCTTTCTTTTGCAATAAGAAAAACGTTACATGTAAAAGTTGTATTCGCATAAACGTTTGCTAACTAGAGCACTCCTATGTTCAGATGCTTCAGTAGTATGTTGTACCGGCGATGTAGCAACTCGGAGTGTTCCACTGTTTGGTTTCAACAGTATAGCTCAGCACTACATAGTAAACCGTGTGTACGAGAATATCTGGATGAGACATTTGGGCGAGGAAGTATCGGTCACGGTGGACTAAAGACGTGACCCCACGATCGCCAAGATATTACTCCACTGAGTTCAGGTCAGCCTGATCAAAACCCTTGCCGGCTGATGTGACTGATCGCAGTGACTAGGTGCAATGTTTGTCCTTGGTTCTCCCAAAACTGAATGCGTGCTATAGATTGTACCATCTCACTGGTGTATGCTTCAGTCTTCAATCTGTAAATAGCGGTCAAAACAGTTATTTCTTCACGTGACACAGCGCGTTCACTGATGCGCTTCTGTGTCTTTGATTGAATTGAATCTTTTACTTACCCGAACACAATGGAAAGATACACTGTTTCACCGTCAATTCCATTGTCACTCTTATTAAGATAGACTACTGCCGTTTTTAACCCAAATAACGGTTTTCAACCAATTTCCTGTTGGTTTCCACTTGGTTGGATAGTGGCGTTTGTATTCATTGCACTTACTTCGTAGACTCAAGAATGAAAAATTCATTACAGTTATCGATGTCCGTCAGTTCCGTTATTCAGGCACTATTACCAACAGACCAACATGAAGAATTTATCCCGCTGTGTCAGTTCTAAACTTGACAATGAGATAAGCACTAACCGGTTGCAGAACACGTCGACAGATTGTCGACCAGATTGTCTGATCAGTGGGATGTCGCAATCCACAACATGCGCTCAATGCTAGATGGACTCTAAAGACAAACACTAAACCGGGTCACCGCGATCCGCACAACAGCCGGCAAGGGTCCCGGTTAAGCTGAGCTGAACCGAGCGTCACGTTGCACACAGCTTCCTTTCTTTCCCACATCGCACTGGCTGGTCGCTGTTCCTCGGGCGTTGTTGCGTGCACATGTGCAATTGTGTAGTTAATTATCTCACTCTTGTAGGCTGTCTATAGTATTCCCTCGGAGTCACCTGGCGGATTGGGAAGATAACGTAAACACAGCAGGAGACAGATAAGACCATGATAACTAGAACACACTGATGCACACTAATCACCAATTCTCCGTTACCGTATAACGCTGATCTGCCAGAGCAACTAAAGCGCCATCCGAATCTGCCTCTGAACACACGTGGAGAGACTGATACGGTTGACGTATAACACCATAGCAAACTGCAAAATCTATCTGTTTCTGATGGCAGGCACATGTTTCGAGTACAGATCTGTTGATTTAAGGGGATGTAAATCTCTTTCATCCGCAAATCACACTTACGATTGAGTGCTAATCAGTGAATCATGAACTGAGTTTACTAGATTGCAGAATATGCAAGAAAGCCGACAGTAACCTGGACACACGTGAACAAACACGTGTCCTTTCTGTACACACAGAAAGGACACCCATTCTAATCGGTACCTTTCCTTCAGCTCAGAACACCCCATGTGCACCAAGAAAGCAGTTGCATCCAGTTTGTTTCACAGAGCCTTGTTATTAACTGTCCGAGGACGAGCGATTGAAAGAATACAAGATCGTCAAGTCAACACTGAAAACTGACGGTTACTGTGACAGAATTTTACGTCCAATTCAGGTACTATCTTGTAACCCGATAAACCAGCCGAGGAAATGGCTATCGACTGTCGTTATTCCGTACAAATGGAATATATTGGAGGACCTTAGACGGGTCCACAATTAGCACAACAACAGAGTTGCACTTAAGACAACCAACACGTTAAATAATAGGTCGGTCCACTTAAAGGACAAACGAACAGTTCTGGAGCAATCAGACTGTGTGTATCGAATTAAATGTAAGGATTGTCAAGCTTCTTACATTGGACAACCACCCGGCAGTTGGTAGTATGCACCAAAAAACATGTAAGGTGTTGTAGGAAGCTTTCTACCGACGCTCAGCAACCCCGGAAATTAGAACATGATTCAACCATCGCGGCACACACAATCCTCAACGAACCATCAAGTTGGACGTTCGACCAGTGCGGAGCTGTGCTGGTTGACTTCACGTAACCAACCAAAGAACGTCTACTAGCACGAAGCCTTGCTGGACCCGCTAATTACACCACAGGTGGTAAAGACATCCGATCCGATGCTTAAGTTGTCCGTTTGGTTAAGCATTGATTTATTGATGGACAAACAATTGACATTCCTTCCACGTCTAGGAAAGGTTGGGGCATGTTCTGCTACATACTCCTATGACCCAAACAGCTTCTCTGCACGCTCTGCTGATAATGAGTACCACACACATAATGGTTGGCGCATCCGGATAACGGAATTTAGCGCTGTCGGACATGTGACCGGAGCTAAAGATCACAGCCTGCGCTTAATCATTCCGCAAAACCCGAGTGGAGCTTACTGACTGCCTACCACATGCGGTTCAACCAGCCACACACCACGTATCCGCGTGTAAACCGTGGAAGGAATAAGACCCAGTAAGGCTGTATGGGTGAGGCTTTTGTGTCCAGCCGGTCGTAATGTCTCTAGCCAATCTGAATGGCTTAACCAGGATAAAAGAGGAAACTACGTATCTCTGGGAAAATAAAACAGAGTAGAGAGAGTAAGAGGACTAACAGTGACAGATCTAATTGGAGAAAAGATATGTAAAACGTAGTAAAAGAAGCAATTCAGTATACGCGTGTATGTTAATGCAATCCAGAGAGAAGCAAAGTGAAGAACGAAATGCAGACTGGACTACGAAAAGAGCAGACAAACCATTCATCATACAATACAACGTTAACAAAAGCTGAATATAGCAAGAAATGCCTAGAAGACCGCAGACACCCAAGTTTCTGAAAAGAGAGATGGATTAATTACCAAACAACCATGGTCTTCGTCGATACGATCATTAACAGCGATAAATTGGACATACTTGACATGGAACCTATCTCCTCTTATTAACGTACTGTTCGTCCATCTCTTCGTCGACGGTGCACTATGAGTATGCTGGTGAACCTACTAATCCGAGGCGGCCAGCGCATTCACGGCCGCACACATCGCAACGCCATATAGTCATGTCACCACGACCTATGGCACCGATGGTTCCTTTGCGTACCGCGCGCTTCCGTTCTCGGCCGCGTAATAACTCTCGTTGAACTCGCGGACGTTCGTCCGAATCGTATTCCTCCAGACCGTCCGGTTCAACGCTAAGTCTTCCCAACATCTGAAATCAATTTTACAACGTGAAAGACTCACCTGCACAGAATCCTGGTATCTCTCGCGTTTCTGACCACCAGGATTTCGCTTACCTGATCTCAGTTGTCCATACAGAAGCTGCTTCGGAATACGGTCATCGCCCATCCGACGGACGTGACCCAGCCAACGAAGCTGATTTAGCATCAGCATGGCTTCCATCCCGTTCATGTCCGCTCGCCGCAATACCTCAGTGTTCGGAACCATGTCCGACCACCGAATACCCAAGATGCGTCTTAGACATTGCAAATGAAAGCGGCTAAGATAGCGCACGTTCCGCTGATACAACGTCCATGTTTCACTGCCGTACAGCAGTATAGACAGCACCATTGAGCGGTAGACAAAGAGCTTAGTGCTCGGCTTCAGGCTGTGGTTCTTCCAAACACGTCTTTCAAGACGTCCGAACGCAACACTAGCCTTTGCCACACGAGCTCTCAACTCGCGGTCCACGGACAGATCGGTGGACAAATTGCTACCCAAGTAGCAAAAATCAGCGCAGCTGTCGACAACGGCTCCATTGATGCGAATTTGGGGTGAAGGTGAACAGACAGCACCTTCGCCCGGAGAAGGCTGAAAGAAAGAAAATGTCTTACCTGTGTTGATATCCAATCCAAACTTGGATGCCGCGGTCGCGAAAGCAGTGGTCAGTCGCTGTAGTTCGTCCTCGCTGTGTGCGAATAGCGCGCTGTCATCTGCAAATAGAAGCATGCGCATCGTTGAGGTATGTAACCGGGTTGGGGCGCCGAATCGTCGGATATTCAGCAGGCGCCCATCCGTCCGGTACTCTACCTCAACGCCATCCTCCCCAGAGTTCTGAAAAGCAACTGTTATCATGGCAGTCAAATATAAACTAAATAGAGCTGGGGCTAGCACACAACCCTGCTTCACGCCAGTGACAATGTCAAAATCATCACAAGTCGATCCACACGACTGTACTTTCGCCCTCATACCCACATGCAACATTCGAATCAAATTGACGAACTTACCTGGACATCCAAACTTACCAAGCACCGTCCACAACGCCTCACGGCTCACGGAATCAAAAGCCTTGGTGAAATCCACGAAGAGAGCATACAGGGGCTGGTTGCGTTCCCGGCATTTCTCCTGAATTTGTCGAGCAGCGAACACCAGGTCGATCGTACTCCGACTCGCCCGGAATCCGCATTGCTCCTCAGGAACATTGGTCTCCAAGACTTCCGTATTCAGCCTGTTTAGGAGAATTCTGGCGAGCACCTTGCCTGCGCAGCTCAGCAGACTTATGCCCCGATAGCTGTCAGGGCATTGCTTGCTACCCTTACCTTTGAACAAGGGTACGATCAAGGCATCCTTAAATTCTTGCGGCATCACTTCGTGCTCCCAGATGGAGTGAACCAGCTGGAGCAGTGCACGTTCCAGCGCCGGTCCGCCATTCTTCAGGATCTCAGCCGGCAGTCCATCTTCGCCTGCAGCCTTTCCGTTGCGCAGTTGACCAATCGCTCTCTGCAATTCTAGTAAATCCGGGGCGAGAGCAAGTGAAGGCTTGATGGCCTGTTGCGACAGGCTGTTTTGAGCTCAAAAATATACGCTGAAACACTTACGCACTGATGATGTCACCTCGTTTGGTGATGAAACGTTTGCAACCTAAATGCCAAGCTCGGCGAACATACCAATACCAAAATCACCTTTCTCATTGACTGAACCAATGCCGTAGGGTCCGAGGACTCCCGGCCAAGCTACTGAGTCGCGCCCGACTCGAGCGTTCAAGTCACCCAGAACAAACAGTCGGTCACTCACTGGTGTCGACCGGATTGTGACGGACAGCTGATCATAGAACTGGTCCTTTGTATCATCAGTGTGACACATAGTTGGACCATAAACACTGAGAAATGTAGCACACTTACCTCGACCGAGTCGCAGGCGCATAGACAGCATTCGAGGGCTGATGCCGTGCGGTTCGCCTATCATCAAAGCATTGATGTGATCAGCGACTGCGAAACAGACACCATGCTCCCGAGCACCGTCTGCCGGGTAACCTATCCAGTAGAAGGTGTACCCAGCACCTGCTTCCCGCAACTTACCTTGGTCCGCAAGCCTTGTCTCGCTCAAGGCTGCTATGTCGATTCCATAGCGACGCAACTCCATCGCGATCAGTGCAGTGCGCCGCTCTGGCCGCCCTGTCGCGCTGCATCGATCCAGCAGCGTGCGCACATTCCATGCTCCAACACGGAGCGTCTTGCGTCCCCGTGCCTGTTTCAGGTTGGTCTTCGGGTTACTGAAACTTGAGTGAGCATTATCTGCTCGAGGATTCTTGGTTGGGGGAACAGTATGAGGGTGTGTTTGGCAGTAGCATATTTTCGCCTATCCACCCTGCCATGTGCAGCAGATAGGGCGACCCGGTTTATCCTGCGTGACGGCCGATGCAGTATGGTATTTCGTTTATGTTGTATGGTCATGGTTTTTGTGGGCTTAGGATACTGCCAGGACGCCCAGACCTAGACAGGAGAGCGATTAGGGCCCTCAACCAAAGCCTTTGGCTCAAAAGCCTGTACCGCAAGGCAGCAGGTGACGCACACGCACACATACGCATCAATCACCACCTAGAACAGGCTCGACAGTCACAACCCAAGAAATTCGGCACATTCACACAGAGATAATACTGCACAGACAAACCGATCACACATACACAGAATCAGATCAGGCAAAAAACATCAAACCGTTCCGAAACACAGCACAGCGGCACCATACACAACGAACGCATCTGCTTTTGTCTGGTTGCTCCCCTGTGGCCAATCTGACATGGTTGAACCTACATCGACCAAAGTCGAAGTCAGCACAGCCCACCGGATCAAAACAACACACAAGCCTGACCACCACGCCAAGGTAGCAGAAAAGGTCAGGACACACACAATAACTATCTATCCTTGTTCGCACCTAGGATCGTCACGTGGTGACCTCAGGTGAACCGTGAACCCATACATCCTATTGGTAGCCTGTCCACACACCGCAGTTGAAACACACTAACATGTGCCAGTTGATGACTGTTTCATTTGAAGCTTGTACATTGTAAATTTTCTGATTTAAATCGCTTGATAAAGGCTCTCCGAGAGGGTCGAAACGTTGCGAAACCGATAACTCTGGTTTTTAACTCGTTGTGGCTTAACCAAGGAATTACTTAATAATGAAAGAGGTGTACTCCGGTCGCTGTTTCACTTTAGTCAAAATCGCTAGTTCATTTTCCGACCTCTTTGGAAAGCGTCCATTGGTCCAAGCCCACCACTGCACAACAGATCCCAGTGAAAACCGTTCAATGGCTTGTAACAGAAGGCTGTACACTTTCCCACGTTGCGAGACCAACTCATATGACCATCCATCACTTGATAATATCTTCCGTGCTATTATATTAACAACAACAACCATTCTTTGTAGCAAGGGGACGAGTGCTTGTATAAAGCAATAGGCATTTATTTCAGAACTTTTCAACAATCGGTAGGTTGGTTTACTGATGAGGTTTCGTTTCTGACACGGAAGCTTCTTCGGACCAGATCTGGTCTGAAATTATGAATTCTCAATCGGTCTCAAGCATATTCCAAAAAATAACAATAGGTGTTAAAATGCTTTCATAAAAAACGAATTATACAGAAAAATAGAAAGAACAGTGGCGAGAAAATTACACGACCAGTCCATTTGAGATCATTTTCCCAGATAGCTATTTCACTTCATCGTTGCCAGAGACCGACAGGACACTATCTCTGTGACAGAATGTGGTACGCCTGAGTACAAACTCATCCGCGCTCACTGCGAAACGAACACCAGTTCGAACGTTGAGTCCTACAGCTCATCAATCATATATTCTTGACACGCTTATTGGCCATAGGGATTTTCTATGGAATTTAAAGCAGGAGTGTAAATCGGCCAGCCTAAAACCTTAATCTGTGGAAGGCGTAATCACGTTTCTGGGACGCACGACTTATGTTGGAAGTCTAATATCCCTTGCCAGGGTGAATGAATGAATAACAACGAACAGTGTTGCAATGTTTGCAACTGATTATCCGCGTCATGATCACCATTTAATTAAGCCACTTCAGTAATTCTACAGACTAACAATGTCACGCAGTCTAGTGCCAAGCGTCTCGTGTTTTGCCTTGCCTGTGTTTCACAGCAGAAATCTTAGGCGTGTATGCTGTTTCAAAGCACTGTTGAAATATTTGTGAATCGCATTGCTCTATCTCACACGCCTATAACAGGGTACACTGGCTAACCATAATCGACTATATTGCAGTTGAATTTTATGGGGTGACTGAACACTGGACAATATGGTTTGGTGTACTCAACCTGTACGAATTAAACATGCCTGTAAAGTGTACTGACCTCGACTTACTGCGTTGGCAGAATCTACGTAAGCACACTGATACTCCAGTCAAATTAGTTTGGCTATCACTGAGTTTGATAGGATTCCCGACACAAAGTTTGTCATTAGTTGTGGGATCTTTCCAGTCATGCCATAGGATACGTAACACGTAAGTAGAGCTGGTGGATAGTTAGATTCTTCGGCATGTGCCTCTGAAAAAATAGGTGTGAAACGAAACGGATAGATGACATGTATCTAGTAGTTGGTTTCCTTTATGAATGGTTTGGCTAGTTCATTATAATCTGCTTGTTGGCACGTTTTCATAGTAAATCACTCCCGGTGTCCATCCCTGTATGGTTCAGCCCTGACAATGGAATGCGGTTGAGTGCGACTTGTCTGTCCTCACTCGCACTGTTTCGTCGACACAATGGCCAGCAGACCTCTACGCCAATCACATGAAACGGTTATTCTCGTCTGAATCACGCCTGGTTCACCCAAATCTAGAGTGGACTTGCAATGGTTTGTCACCTACCTCGGACACTATGTACTCAGGCCTGGAGACCGCGATCGATCGATTAATCTGGGTGGTTCAGTCCTGCCTTCAGCTTTGATCGGATGGCTATCGTTCTAACACCGGAGACATGATTTGCACGACTTATCCGACCGCTCGGACGACGGTGATGACGACCGAAACCCATACCAATCTGAGTGAATCGTTCAAGTATCCAAAAGCAAACGACCGGTTTACTGTATGTTGTTCGTGTGCGTTCTGCGTAGTACGTGTGCACCCACACTATCATGATTCACTGTGTACGTGTTAGTCGACGTCCGCCGTCAGCCAGACAACTAGATGTATGTGAACTAGCCTTGTTTACTCCCTGTGCGTGCCTGGTCCGTGTCCTATCACAACGTAAAAGCCAACCCATCCCTGTGCCTGTCAGCCCACCCATGTGCCCATCGGCCGGTTGAAATCCACGGAACTCTGTTGTGGCATCATAAAATGACATCGAGACACGGGGAAGTGATATCGAAATGTCTCAAACTGGAAAATGTACAGTCAACTTGTACATGGATCATTTCGCATAGGTCTGTGTCTTTACTAAAATCCATTGATCGTCCTGTGACAGTACCTTACGCGATCCTGTAATAGGGATTGTTCCTTCACAAGTGTTAACCGAATTGAATCGAATTCGACATGCTTAATAAATAACCTGCATTTTGTTATGGACACCGGACAGTAAATACTGAAATATTGGACCGAACGCAACAGTGTTTGTCACCGAGAAATAGTTACCGGATCGAATGTTGATGTTCTTTGAAAGTGAAACAAAATTATGTCACTGAGATGCCAATATCAACAACAGGCTTTAACAAACTCACACACTGGGTCTCTTAGATGCATCCATACAGTGAAGTCAGAAGATGAGATGACTCAGTCACTTCATGCCTTCCCGTCAATCGCAAAATCTGTTGACGACCTAGGTTTTGAAGTCGAACCGATTGGGATCAAGACAAATTCAACTGGATTATCAAAGGTCATATATTTACCAGTGCAGCAAATCGTGGACAACACACCATTTACACGCATGTCTCAGTCTTGCGAGCTGAGTACAACCAACTACCGTGTCCATGTTTGTCTACCAATGTACAGTCAAATTATTTATTTGTCATCGTATGAAGATCGACCATAGTAAATATACATTTGCCATATTGGCCAGTGCAGTTTGCTCAAGGCTAACAAAACACAATGGTTTGAAACAGAGTGACATGGTTCAGGGACGAGTCTACAACAGTGAGAACAAGCATCCGTTGTGAAGGAACCTCGAGACCGATCGACCTGGAGTCATAACGATGAGAAAACCTGTAGTGTTGTTCTCGATTGGAAAAAATGCACATACAATTTAGTTTTCATTAGTTTTCATTCTTTTAAAATTTTGTACATTTGTTTCGGCCCTGAATACAGCTTTCTTATGTTCAGCGTTTGGTGGAAAAAATGATCGTAATAGCACAATCTGTCACTTTGTTCACTTGCCCTCACCAATCCATGTTGGATCCCAGTCCAGCGTTAACCCACAAGCGCCGAAGCGCGTGTGCGTATGATGTCCCAGGTGTTATCGATCGCGGACCGTGGTGGCCACAACACTGGGACGATGTGGTCGAGCGAGCAGACTGGAGATGGGGCCTACCAACCCGAACGAACACACCCACAGCCAAATTAACGGGCTGTGGTTTCAGCGGTGTGTTGTGCTCGTTCGCTCACCCGACCGATTGCGTTAGCAGGCCTGTTGTTTGGCTTGGTCTCTGGTGTGAATCGAAAGATTCAAATATTCGGACGTGTCACGCGACCCCCCCAGTCGTAAATGCTAATTCGGGTAAATGTGACGATGTGGGCGACTGCAACCCGGGCATGAGAGGCGCGACAACGGTTGTCACGACCGCCTGTTCTTTAGCTGATCGGAGAAGCCGAGGCAGTTCGGCTAAGAGCTTCGCATAAAGCTCACAAACCACGGGGTGAGATTGAACCTTTCAGAAAGAAAAGGCAATCGATCTGTGATTGACTTATGATTGATGTCACTGAAACGCACTGGTCTGTTAGTTCAAACATTTGTTATCCCGACGTTTACATGATGATCGGCATCGTCTAGCTTTCTCACCGTATGTTATGGTACGAACAAACATCGCTAGTCTGGTCTGGACGTCGATCAGACACGCGCCAGAGTAATTTTGGATGATGACCTGGCACTATGAATGCTGCCACAAAGATCAGCCAGTTCGCGTCGCAACTGAGCAGCCTGGGTGTTCATTCCAACGGGTTATGTTCACGGCGTTCTTTAAGGGTCTTGTGCAAGACTGTTATTCCAGCGTCCTTCGTGGCCAGCTAATTGACTGAAGGACTGTTGTGGGGAGCCACTTTCCCAACTAATGACGAAGGTGCGGCGCTTCAAAAACGTTTGCTTTTAGTCGGTCGAAGTTGCTAGGTCACCCAACAAACGCAAAAGGTAACATGGATAACAGTCCCTGCACATACTCAGGAAGTCATTGCATCCACAACACTTGCAACAGAGCCTCTGGTCACTGGTGTTTGCCCACTGCTTGCAACATGTCTCGAAGACGAACTGACGGCTTCTTGTCGCCCAACTGTAACCTGTGGAACAGGTGTTCGAGACGCATTTCTCCGGACGGCTGTGTTTCTTTAATAATTATTTGTGTAACAGACTCATAACGATCGGTTGATGAGCCTAGTAATATATCACTAACACGGCCCAGCATATCTCGGGGAAGGCGTGGTATAACCTGAGAAAAATTATCCCAATCATTTGTTATACGTTGGTCGTTGAACTCTATTTCCGACACGGCGAACCACAGTTCTGATCAAATTCCCCCAAAGCAGGGATTGTTAAAGTGATCAACGATGCGGAAGATGAAAATTCCAACACAACTTCTTAAGTAGTCATAACTATTAAACGAATTTAAACGGGATATACATTGTAAAAGATATACTTACACATTACACACACTAGAAACGGGAAAAATGGTTTACTGAATTCGAAAATACACTATAGCAGACGATTTAAACGTGCCCACCGGTTCGCAGGATCAAACGAACCGAGCCGACCGGGTGATAATAACGCAAGTGGTAAACGGGGTCTATTATCGATATGTGAAGTCAACGTGTGGCCGAGGTAGCAATGGAGTGAAACGATAGCACAACAGAAACGGTGAGCGGATGCGCTGTGAGTCGCACATTCCAGTGTCCGACCTACCTGTCGGTATCCCTATTCGTTCAAACGAATGTTTAACCACATAAGAAGGTTCCTGTCAAAAAGGGTACATATCACAATCGGAACGTTAACATAGCCAACTACAATTAAGTAAGGTCGCTTTGCGAGTCTTTAGGTGTGAACTCCGGATTTTGTTGCCGGGTGCATACTTCTGGGACGTACTGTAGAAGTGCGGGGGTTGTTGTACACCGAATGAAGGCTAAAATATTGCTATAAAGAATTCGACGTTGGAATACTTTATAGCCAGCTCAACGTGATTACG